>JAMZEH010000071.1:4292500-4485000 GCA_024699665.1 Ostrea denselamellosa | reverse complement strand
AAAGATTTTATGTGAGGAAAACATGATAGTTCTGCAGTGACAACAACATTTTTCAAGAGCACTATGGGTAATCTCCATCATTTTCTAGCTGCTGAAGAGCAAGTTTGTCACAAGCTTCGCTTGCTATATTACAAAAGGTGCAATTTAGATATTACCTTGGAAATAGAAGGCAGCTAACAGAACATGAATCAAATAGTTCACTGTCTACAGATTACAACTCACTGAGTCTGTTTGAAGGTGAGAAGAAGCAGAGTTGTCTCCTCCTTAAAATACCCCACAATGTATCTCTCTCCATTGTGTTCATAGCTTGATCTGTAACACATCAAAAATTAACACATGATATACTGGACTAAAACACAATCAAATATTCACAAGCACAACAGCTCCACAAACTGGGTTGTCCCCTTATGGCTCTGAAACTGGGGCATCCCTCAAAACATTCAGAAATTTATATCAAACTAATATAAACAAAAAACAACACACACACCAAAACAACACATGGCCCTATATATGGAATATCATACACACACACACATGCCCCCCCCCACACACACACACAGACACAAGCATCAAAACAACACATTGTTCTATATCTTATAAAACTCTATGCCTAGGAATATTACTATTCATTTTTATCTACATGTAAATTTAGTGAAAGCTTAAAATATTCACTGTTGTAGTTTGGTGTGGGACCACTCCTGTGCCGTGTGGTACAGGGTGATTAATGCTCCCCTGATGTCTGTCAAGGTCGTCTTTGGGTACCGATAAACCAGGTCATCCTGTAACAAAATATCAAACTTTGTCAACTGTAAATCAGCCTGTAGGTTTCAATATCATCTGAAACTAACACATTTTACAATACACATGTATATTCTGTTGATGTGTCTTTTCCTTTCACTTTAAAATTTACCCTGTTGCACTTGAAGTTTTCTGTTTAATAGATATATAAACCTCAAGAGGTTTTTAATGTCTAGATAGTATGTTATTTCAAATTCAAATAGTTTATATTATTCTGTGTATGAGTGTACCCGGTTACTTAATGCACATCTGACATCGAAACAATAAGAACTTTCTCACTTCAACACTTCACCTGTGATGCCTCAGTTTCCGACTGAAGTCTCTGGAGGTCTATATACATTAGACAGTGCCCCGTGGTAGATGCCAAGTGGTCTGTCCCCGGGGCGAGGCCGTTAATCACCTGTACCAGATCTTGGTCCATGGCAGTTGCCCTCAGCGGACTAAGGACAGGTACCCTGGGCTGTTTACTGATCACCTGCTGTACGACTATTGACACCTGAGAATGATCAATCATGATAACTGTCAGTGAATTTGTACTGAAGAGGGACCAAGGACATCTATGACTTCTAACTTCTCTACTTCATACCAGCATTTGCAACATCAACACTCAACAGCAGTTTACTTCAGTAATATCTGTATTGTGTATCATGTACATGGTTAACATCTGTATTGTGTATCATGCACAGGGTTATCTCATCTATATTGTGTATCATGTACAAGGTTATCATCTGTATTGTGTATCATGTACAAGGTTATCATTTGTATTGTGTATCATGTACAAGGTTATCATCTGTATTGTGTATCATGTACAAGGTTATCATTTGTATTGTGTATCATGTACAAGATTAACATCAGTATTGTGTATCATGTACAGGGTTAATATCTGTATTGTGTATCATGTACAGGGTTAACATCTGTATTGTGTATCATGTACAGGGTTAATATCTGTATTGTGTATCATGTACAGGGTTATCATCTGTATTGTGTATCATGTACAGGGTTAACATCTGTATTGTGTATCATGTATAGGGTTAACATCTGTATTGTGTATCAAGTACAAGGTTAACATCTGTATTGTGTATCATGTACAAGGTTAACATCTGTATTGTGTATCATGTACAAGGTTATCATCTGTATTGTGTATCATGTACAAGGTTATCATTTGTATTGTGTATCATGTACAAGGTTATCATCTGTATTGTGTATCATGTACAAGGTTATCATTTGTATTGTGTATCATGTACAAGATTAACATCAGTATTGTGTATCATGTACAGGGTTAATATCTGTATTGTGTATCATGTACAGGGTTATCATCTGTATTGTGTATCATGTACAGGGTTAACATCAGTATTGTGTATCATGTACAGGGTTAATATCTGTATTGTGTATCATGTACAGGGTTAACATCTGTATTGTGTATCATGTACAAGGTTATCATCTGTATTGTGTATCATGTACAGGGTTAACATCTGTATTGTGTATCATGTACAGGGTTAACATCTGTATTGTGTATCAAGTACAAGGTTAACATCTGTATTGTGTATCATGTACAAGGTTATCATCTGTATTGTGTATCATGTACAGGGTTAATATCTGTATTGTGTATCATGTACAAGGTTAACATCAGTATTATGTATCATGTACAAGGTTATCATCTGTATTGTGTATCATGTACAAGGTTATCATCTGTATTGTGTATCATGTACAGGGTTAATATCTGTATTGTGTATCATGTACAAGGTTAACATCAGTATTATGTATCATGTACAGGGTTAACATCTGTACTGTGTATCATGAACAAGGTTAACATCAGTATTGTGTATCATGTACAGGGTTAACATCTGTATTGTGTATCATGTACAGGGTTATCATCTGTATTGTGTATCATGTACAGGGTTAATATCTGTATTGTGTATCATGTACAGGGTTAATATCTGTATTGTGTATCATGTACAGAGTTAACATCAGTATTGTGTATCATGTACAGGGTTAATATCTGTATTGTGTATCATGTACAGGGTTATCATCTGTATTGTGTATCATGTACAGGGTTAACATCTGTATTGTGTATCATGTACAGGGTTATCATCTGTATTGTGTATCATGTGCAGGGTTAACATCTGTATTGTGTATCATGTACGGGGTTAACATCTGTATTGTGTATCATGTACAAGGTTATCATCTGTATTGTGTATCATGTACAGGGTTAACATCTGTATTGTGTATCACATGTACAAGGTTAGTCCTTCTTTAATAAATGTCTAGATTTTAGTTTTGCTCATAAATAAAATATAGTTTAACATAATCACAAAATTTGTGCATTGCCACTAGCAAATCTCACACTAGTAATATTTGATATATTATGTTTGTAAATGGATACTAGAAGTTTTATTGTTTGTCATACGTCAATAACTAAGAGTGTTGCCATAAGTCAATAACTAAGATTGTTGCCATAAGTCAATAACTAAGATTGTTGCCATAAGTCAATAACTAAGAGTGCTGCCATACATCAATAACTAAGAGTGTTACCATACATCAATAACTAAGATTGTTGCCATAAGTCAATAACTAAGATTGTTGCCATAAGTCAATAACTAAGAGTGTTGCCATACATCAATAACTAAGAGTGTTACTATACATCAATAACTAAGAGTGTTGCCATAAGTCAATAGCTAAGAGTGTTGCCATAAGTCAATAACTAAGATTGTTGCCATAAGTCAATAACTAAGAGTGTTGCCATACATCAATAACTAAGAGTGTTACCATACATCAATAACTAAGATTGTTGCCATAAGTCAATAACTAAGAGTGTTGCCATACATCAATAACTAAGAGTGTTACTATACATCAATAACTAAGAGTGTTGCCATAAGTAAATAACTAAGAGTGTTGCCATAAGTCAATAGCTAAGAGTGTTGCCATACATCAATAACTAAGAGTGTTGCCATAAGTCAATAACTAAGAGTGTTGCCATAAGTCAATAACTAAGAGTGTTGCCATACGTCAATAACTAAGAGTGTTGACATACATCAATAACCAAGAGTGTTGCCATACGTCAATAACTAAGAGTGTTGTCATAAGTCAATAACTAAGAGTGTTGCCATACATCAATAACCAAGAGTGTTGCCAGAATTCAATACCTAGGAGTGTTGCCAGAATTGAATACATAGGAGTGTTGCCTGAAGTAAATATCTAGGAGTGTTGCCAGAATTGAATATCTAGGAGTGTTAAGTGGTAAGTGAACTTTTTATATATGTCACAGAATTGGTCATCAAGGTTTAATCACTGATTATCATAGTGCTTACTAAAGTAAATGAAATCTACCATCATCCTATCACTACCATCATCACATCACTGCCATCATCCTATCACTACCATCATCCTATCACTACCAGCATCACATCACTACCATCATCCTATCACTACCATCATCCTATCACTACCATCATCACATCACTACCATCATCACATCACTACCATCATCCTATCACTACCATCATCCTATCACTATTAAAGAATGGAATGCATGCATTAAATTCCACTGCTCCATGAAAATCTACATTTATCATTTACAGGGATTTTTTTCATTCATCATACCTCCTCCTGGTGAGAAATCTTCAATAGAATGTCATCAATGTTGTCCCATGTGATCTCACGACCATTAATTAGTCGTAAACAATCACCTGTTTATAAACAAAGAATATATATATATATATATATATATATATATATATACACACACAGAAAATCAAATTCTCATATGTATACAACAAATAAAAGCAGCATAAACATGATAAAAATAATTTAACATGGAGGGGGGAGGGGGTTCTTACCCAGATACATTACGCAGCATAAACATGATACAAACATTTTAACATGGAGGGGGGAGGGGGTTCTTACCCAGATACATTACGCAGCATAAACATGATACAAACATTTTAACATGGAGGGGGTTCTTACCCAGATACATTACGCAGCATAAACATGATACAAACATTTTAACATGGAAGGGGGGGAGGGGGTTCTTACCCAGATACATTACGCAGCATAAACATGATACAAACAATTTAACATGGAAGGGGAGGAGGGGGTTCTTACCCAGATACATTACGCAGCATAAACATGATACAAACATTTTAACATGGAGGGGGGAGGGGGTTCTTACTCAGATACATTACGCAGCATAAACATGATACAAACATTTTAACATGGAAGGGGGGGAGGGGGTTCTTACTCAGATACATTACGCAGCATAAACATGATACAAACATTTTAACATGGAAGGGGGGGAGGGGGTTCTTACTCAGATACATTACGCAGCATAAACATGATACAAACATTTTAACATGGAAGGGGGGGAGGGGGTTCTTACTCAGATACATTACGCAGCATAAACATGATACAAACATTTTAACATGGAAGGGGGGGAGGGGGTTCTTACTCAGATACATTACGCAGCATAAACATGATACAAACATTTTAACATGGAGGGGGGAGGGGGTTCTTACCCAGATACATTACGCAGCATAAACATGATACAAACAATTTAACATGGAGGGGGGAGGGGGTTCTTACTCAGATACATTATGCAGCATAAACATGATACAAACAATTTAACATGGAGGGGGTTCTTACCCAGATACATTAAGCAGGATAATTCAGAGTCAATATTACTTTTAAGCTATTTACCTATCTGTATTTTGGAGTACTTTGCAGTATGACTGTGAGGAACTAGTCCCCTAATACACAGTCTCTGTCCACAAGATGACCTAGATTTGGACGGGAAGTGACCTGGTATGATTCCAATCAGCTCCTTACACAAAACCCGTCCCAACTGACCGGGCCTCCTCGTACGCTCAGAAATGTCAAAATTCTGAAGATTCACATTTTTCACTTTCAGTTTCACTCTATGAACACTGTCCATCCTTGTAAAATCTACACTCGCCTCGGGACACTTATCTCCCACAATGCTCAGCGGTTCATAGTCAGGATTCCCATCCTGTGCCCCATTTGTCTCATCATTGTCTGTTCCATAACCAGTGTCATCTGTAGAGTGACCGTTGCGTGGACAGTGGATGTTATCACACTTGTGTTTCTTGTTTCCAAAAAGTTCTAA
Source organism: Ostrea denselamellosa (assembly GCA_024699665.1). Taxonomy (NCBI): domain Eukaryota; kingdom Metazoa; phylum Mollusca; class Bivalvia; order Ostreida; family Ostreidae; genus Ostrea; species Ostrea denselamellosa. The sequence goes on along the minus strand of JAMZEH010000071.1, from coordinate 4,479,083 downwards.
GACAAAAAGACGGCCATTGTTCTGACACTCTGGTAGGCTAACTGTAGTGGAACTCTTGTACGCACTGAAAAAGTCAAAAGCATGAGCAATGTGCAGAGATAACTGAAGTGTCGATACTCAAGTTTTTACAATCTCACATGAAGTCATAAATATGTCTCTACTGTAATAACATGGCACTTAACAGTTTACAGAGTAAACACAGTCATTTCACCCCACTTAAAGGGATAGTAGAGCTCATTTTGGTGCCTTTTTTTCCTCTCTCCCAAATCATCTTATTCCTTTCTAATTAAATATTATATTAAAAAAAAGATAAATGAATGATATGTATCACACTCTGAAATGATAGCACATTCATCAAAAGTTACAATGGTAGCCAACTTATATAGCAGACTGAATTTTTGTATAAGAAGCAAAAATTCAGGGGATTTTAACTATTTTATAATTACAAATAAACGCATAAAACTATTATTATTTACAGGATATGACTTGTCTGAGTCATTTGGACTCATTTAAATACTGTTTTTAAAAATTTAAGAAAATGCCCTGAACCCAGCTGCAAGAAGTTAGTTAACCTTAACAGTTATTAACTTGTCATTAACTCTTACATTTATATTGTGTTAACCAAACATTAACTGTTAGTTAACCTTAACAGTTATTAACTTGTCATTAACTCTTACATTTATATTGTGTTAACCAGACATTAACTGTTAGTTAAACTTAACAGTTATTAACTTGTCATTAACTCTTACATTTATATTGTGTTAACCAAACATTAACTGTTAGTTAACCTTAACAGTTATTAACTTGTCATTAACTCTTACATTTATATTGTGTTAACTAGACATTAACTGTTAGTTAAACTTAACAGTTATTAACTTGTCATTAACTCTTACATTTATATTGTGTTAACTAGACATTAACTGTTAGTTAACCTTAACAGTTATTAACTTGTCATTATCTCTTACATTTATATTGTGTTAACTAGACATTAACTGTTAGTTAAACTTAACAGTTATTAACTTGTCATTATCTCTTACATTTATATTGTGTTAACTAGACATTAACTGTTAGTTAAACTTAACAGTTATTAACTTGTCATTAACTCTTACATTTATATTGTGTTAACTAGACATTAACTGTTAGTTAAACTTAACAGTTATTAACTTGTCATTAACTCTTACATTTATATTGTGTTAACTAGACATTAACTGTTAGTTAAACTTAACTAACTTTTGTGTAACTCAGTCCTCCATTATTCCTTTCAATCAGAGCTTATCATTACTAATACCTTGTAGAATGTACTAATCATAATTTTACTTGTAAAACATAGAAAATTTACATGTGCATTAATGAATATGAAACATCATCGATATTTTAAACTAACATGGCACTGCAGTGATAATGTAAGACATTTACCCCCAAAGATTATTTAACTATTCCCTCTTATCATCCATTATCTCAAAGTAAATTTACCTAAAGCATTTCTGTATTTTATCATATGTACCAAGTTTGTTTTGTGTGACCCAATAAACGGAAAAGATGGGATTTTAAATGTCTCTAACCACTAAACAAATCTTGGAGAATATTATCAGCTTATAATTCTATAATCTATGGTTTTTGTTGCTTTACAAGTATACCATGAAGATTTTTGTCTAGCCAGTTCTGTAATTTATAATCAAAGGCCACCAGCCCAAAATCTATTCACTGTTCCACAAATGATAACTTTTAAGTAGAGATCAAATTATCACTGATAATCAACAGTTACAAATTAAAGGAAAAGAAATGCATATTTACTGTCACCTTATGGTGACACAATATATCATTCATTACTCTCATTTTCAAACTTAGTATGGCAGATTGCAAGCCAAGTTCTCCAATCTGTCACTCTCCACTGAGAAAAGAACTGGAACCATTGACTAGCAAAGATTATTGTACTGCAATATTTAAAAATTATGTTGAAGTGCACCTAGCATTGGGCTGTAAGAAGCATTAACTTTGTACAGCTACTGTACGAGTGTAGTGGTTTGGACTACATCGATCACAGATTTCAGCCTGGATAGATTATAGCACACTTGTAGTTCTGTGTTCAGTTCACAGTCCAGCCAAAACTTTTCTCCTTTCCCGTTGCATATCAAAATTTGTAAAATATTTCTTTATAATGATGCATAATGTAGAAATTTTACTTATGAAAATTCCCCTTCAGAATATTTGTAAAATATCTTAAGCTTTCTGGGACTCCCCACCCCTACCCCCTCCTTAACCCCTCCAGACTTCATCTTGAATCACCTGCCTTAAGGCATGGGGGACCCCTACACTCCAGGTCAACCCTCTCCCCTCCTCCTCCCAACAACACGATACCATGCATCTGTCTATAGATAACAAAAAAAATTGGACAAAATCATTGGGATGTCAGTAACCATCCCTGCTGTGAAAACCTTGCTGAATACATATAACTTACACATGTTCAGGATATCATAAAAAGTTACAAACTTTCTCTAAAAGTAAAACTTTTTTTTACCATCACTTTGAAACACTCCCTAAATATGAAACCAATCCGCAGCAAACATCATGGTTCCGGTTCATTGCGCATTTTATTTAAATTCCAACATTACCGAGTTAGTTGACGTATTGACTTATAGTTTAGAATTCTACACGTATTATATGAACACATTTATCATTCAGCATCACATATCCCCCTCTTCGGTGGCAGACCAGATTTACCGAAAGGGTTACAAGCAAGGACGGAATGGCACGTTCCCTCTCGTGGGGGTGGGGTCTAGCAAATGATGCAAAATGATGAATTCTAAACATGTGCTTCAAATATGTATATAATTTAAATAGCTAGATCCGCCGCTGATCCTTTGTTTGATTTTTATTTATTTATTTATTTACTTATTTATTTATTTACTTCTGATTGTTTGTTTATTATTATTTATTATATTATTATTTTCCTGCAAGGCTTTATGGTGATAAATTGCCGTGAAAAGTGGCAATGACTAATTCCCCAATCTATATTTAATATTGTTAGATCAAACAACACACTACAGAGGTCGATCGTCATACACCTCAGTCTCGCCTAGGCAACATTTGAACATATGTGCGACTTTCTAGTCTAGTCTATTGTATTCCTATTCTCGTTTTCACATTTTAGATATTTTACAACGTGAAAATCATCTGTGGAAACAGAGACATAAATAACATTGGATATAAATTTGTATTATGTTAAATTTGATTTTAAGTCTCCCTGGGAAAGACATACGTTTTTAAAATGTTCAATGTGAACTATCACTAATTTAAAATAAAATTTTCAAATTGATGTAGAACCATTGCAAAGGAATTGGAAGATTTTCCACCAAACTTAAATACTGAATCTGTTAATTTTCTGTTTGTCTGAGGTTTTTTATAGATTGTTCTCTACTCAAGGACACACGCAACGTTTCTGACATTTCTCTAAAATTATTTTTTTTATCTTCTCGATATGAAGAGTTCTTGTATAGCTATTATTAGCATTTCAAAAAACTTTAGTTTTACAAAAATTGTATGTATATCTTATATTTAGATATCAACTGATGACAATATAATCAGCTTGGCACGTTTTTATAAGTTTATCAAAAATAATTTTTGATACTTGCATCGAGGTATTGTGTCAACTCTCTCTCTCTCTCTCTCTCTCTCTCTCTCTCTCTCTCTCTCTCTCTCTCGTGGGGATCCAGGTTGTTAGACTAGATCCTCAGTACTCCTTGCTTGTCGTACATGTAAGAGGCGATTAAATGTAGCGCTCCTTCGGATGAGACCGCAAAAAACGAGACCCCGTGTCACAGAAGGTGTGGCACGTCAAAAGCCATAAGCGCCGAGCATAGGTCTAAATTTTGCGGCCCTTCACCGGCAATGGTGACGTCTCCATATGGGTGAAAGATTCTCGAGCGGGGCGTTAAACGATATATAATCTCTCTCTCTCTCTCTCTCTCTCTCTCTCTCTCTCTCTCTCTCTCTCTCTCATAACTTTAGGCATATATCACTGAAGATAGTGACACCATTTTTAATTAAATGCATCTCTACTAATAAAATCACACGCACGCGCGCGCGCGAACGCACACACACATTTTGAAATATAAATATCATTTCTTGTCTACATATCATGTTTTTCATGTCTCTACCGTGTTTACGTGGGGATTTTATTGGAAATAAAACATCTAGAATTTTTACAAATTTGCAGTGTATCTTGATTGTTAATTTTGACTTGTTGCATACAGACCGCACCCAGTTATCTGACCTACAATTATTTAGTATTAATAGACTTCATTGTACCCGATTTCTGTAGTGAAGGCTTGGATATTTACAAAAGTTTACAATATTTAGAATTAACTTATTAAAAGTTTCCTTCTCTTGAAGAGGTTGGTCAAATGTATTATCCCCAAACTTGAACAAACACCCGACATTCGCTTCCATAGGTGCTATTGTTCGATTTTCAAACCGAAAATAGTTTGGACTACAAAATAAACATCTTTACTTGTCCAAATTTGTCTTAAGTAAATCGATTGTCGCAGTTCTGGCGGGGGCCCTAGAAGTTCATTTATTCATTCATTAAGTCAGAAAATTCATAGACGGATAATGACTTAATGAGGATAAAGATATTTTATGTAATTTAAAAAAAAAAAATCCCTGTGACTAAAGCGAAAAGACGGTGAGGATTAGGGGGAGGGGGAAGGGGTGGGAAAAATAAGCTCTTTTCATACCCAATATAAACAGCAGGTAGTTTTGATCCAACTAGACGTATTATACTCAAGGTGTATATTCAGTATAATTAACATTAAATGGCTACACTTATTGCACTGCGTCAGTAGATCAATGGATCTAATTTTAATAAATTGCGTGTATTTTCGGTGATTTTTTATAATTCACTTTATGTAACTTTAAAAAAAAAAAACGAACAAAAAAAAAACCAAAAAACAAAAAAAAAAACAAAAAACAAACAAACAAAAAACATTAATGTTCTTAATAAATAGCAAGCTAAATTCTTCAGGATTTTCAATAACCCAACTCAATCACTTTGAACTAACGAACATCTTAACATACTTTCGAGTAAAATAAATTAAATCAAAATATATATACTTTATCATCAAAAAACTAAATTACTTCTCTACCTTAATCCAACCTAACACAAACTATAACTGAACCAAGACACATTCAAAGAAGGGAGTTAAAACTGTAAATCACAGAACCTGTCACAATCAATGCGGAGTACCCGGATAGGATAAAGTGGCAGTGGATTATGTTATCGGCACACGTGCCTTTGATATGTGGGGTATTTAGACTAAAGAAAGCTAGGGGAGACCTAAATGTCTCCATCACTTGTTGGGAGCACGGTGAACCCCCGACCCAATAGTTATGTCGCAGATTGGTGTGGGACGATTTGGTTCATAGCAAATACATTAAGATCAAAATCGACATAAGAACAGGGAACAAACGACGTGTATGCATGCCTATAAGTGTTAAACCATTAAAACAGTGGACTATTGATGTCTCTGTGTAACTGAATAATGCAGAATATTGAAAAAAAGATATTACCAGCACTCAGCAAATGAAAGAACTACCAACAACTCCCAAATATTATGAATAATTTGCCCGAGGCCTATGTTCGTATGAAAATTCATACATAGATTGATTGATATCCTCACACACCTAGAATTGTTGTGATGGTTAACGGGTTCGGAATAAAGAGAGAACATCAAAGGAAAAACGGTGTTTTAGTGAAAGCATTACAAGTGGCTCAAAATTTAACACTCATGCATGACTGAGTGAGCCATTTGTCTCCTTAGTGCGCTCGTTACATTTCAGAAATATGTTGTTAAAAAAAATCAGTAGCTATGAGAAACGACGTCCAGAGGTTCATCTGTTAAAAAATTTAAATCCAATCCAATGATTCAATTTATCTCTTCTGCTGTTTACGTTCAATGGTATCTATTATAAATTTTGACTTCTATCAATCGTTAGATAATTAACGAGTATTTGACATTCCATAAAATCTCGGGGATAACCCACGACGGGCATTTATATATACGGGAGGGGACTCTGAGATCCAGTATACTTATGTTTACCAATAATCTATATTTAACAGTGTCATGTCGTCCGATATCCCCCCGCACGTCGGATTTCAGATTTGATACCTGTGAGAAAGGATCGTGCTGACACTGTCAAACTCCGCAGCTTCCGTCGTCCGCGACAAGGGCACCTGTAGACCAAACATCCCTTGGATATTAATCACTTCCGTTTTCCTGGATGTGGAGTCGGACTTCCTGCCACCGTCGTCTGAATCTATCACTCATTCCGTGCTCTATCTCGCACATTTTGGACACTGTAGGTTGTCCATCGATCGTCATTGAATTTTATACATCTTGACAACTATTGTTTAAAAAAGTTAACTTCCAAAAATTTTTATAACACTTTGAAAAAGTTTAAAGAACAATTCCTTCGATTTTCAATAAGTAGAAACGGTTGTCCGTTTGTTTAAGAGCAAGCCTTTGTAGCACTAATCCCCGCGAGCAGTTTCGTCCGCTTTATTGCCGAACATTTCCTCAAAGACTGGGGCCTTTTTCCCCACCGTGTCACATTTACGTTCGATTTATTCCATCTTAATTGATTTCCAATAAAACCAATACTGAATAACCAGCAAAGCGTTCAGGTAAAACAATACAACGAGTCACCTTAACCATTCACCTGAGGAGAATCACGAGACAATCTGTTTTAACACATACTTCCATTTACAAAGTAAACCCGCACAGTCAAAGGAATATGCATTTTTGTTGATAGAAATCGAAGAGGCCAAATTCAACTCTCCATCTACAACTAGTTGTGTGTTTTTGTTTTATTGCTATGTTAGATCTATAAAAAAATATATATAGGAAAAGCCGCGTGACAAATCCCGGCTTTAATAGGACCCACATAATCATTTAATAATCCTCACCGCGGGGATTCTTCATTCATTTCTTCTGACAATCTCCTAATTCCTGTTAACAATGAAAGATAGTTTGTGTATTGGGGGATAATCCAGGCCAATATTTTGACATATGAATTTTTATGTGTTGATGATTGCCATCCAATTTCGATGTGTTTAAATGTTCGTCGGAATTCCTCACCCCCAGGACTTTTTCTCAGACCACAGCAGTGTCCTGCGTGTATCGTAACCCTAAGTGAATTAAATCCAAGTAAAAAATAATCAACTTTAAAGTTCTGCGAGCAAAAAACTGTCCTGTCACAAATCACAATCATAAATCCTCACTATTCCAACGGCCGTGAGAAATTGTCATTATTTTGATTTTTAATAACAGACACTTTGCTTACACTGAATGAAAAACAAAATGTCAAGTGGAACCATTTAGACGAGACACAGGTTGCTTGGCTGCCTATCCCCTCGCCATCCGTCTTTGTGCAGTATAACGATCTCCCAAGCAGTTATCACAACTATACTCAAACTCGATATCTTAACAAAACTTTGAACCTCACTGATTGAACATTAACCGTCTTAAACTGGTATTTGTGTTTGATTTGCTTTTAGAATGTAGCGCGATAATACTGGAAAGCTTGTCAATATTCAAGGCGGCCCTTTTATAATTGTGGTATCGGGGTCTTTCGGGTCGAGTAAAATGTAACATTTGTGTACGTAAACACGAGAACGTGCAAAGACAACGAGGTGATTAGAACGTCTCAAGTATTTAAGGGTCACATTACAAGTACACTTTGAAAGACCCCGAGAATTATCGAACCAAAATTACACATATTCTGAGGAGGATTTATTTATTTTATCTACTTAAGTGTATTCATATATTTATTTTTAGTACAGTTTTCGGGACTACCCTTCCCTTGTATGTTTTTAGTACGACGTAGAACCGAAATTTATTTTCCCATTCGTTAAATTAATTATTATATTTATCTATCTAAGTATTCATTTGTAAGATTGGTGAAGACGCAACATTTGCACTGGTCACTGAACACACGTACTTGATTGCTGGTGGTATGTACCGACAATGCAGTAGACGTCTTTCAAATAAAGAACAGCACAGGGCAATTTCGAAAGGCCAATACGTTAATTTTAAAAACTTTATAATTGTCTAATTTATTTCAATTCTTAATTACAACGAAAACGATTATACAGGTGTAGTGACTAATCAGGCTTTTCTCAGCAATATATTTTTACATTCATGATCATCAATAAAATTACGAAATTTCTTTTACCTTCATCAACCCCCCCCCCCCCCCTCCCACCCGCGCGCACTTAAGGTCACTCGCGTATATGGAAGTTTTTGATCTTTGGAATTTATTGTACATGTGTTACCTGTGTCGGTTTTTTTTTATTACCCTTTATATTAGATGATAGATATATTCATTTGGTATAACTATTATACACCACTGAAAATTTATAATTCTTTTATAGGAGCGAAATATATTTTCCTATTTTTTAAACATTCTGTACCATTTATCAGAGTACCTAATCCACACAGCGATGTACAAAGAGATGTACACAGATGCACATAGAGTTGTACACAGAGATGTACATAGAAATATACATAGAGATGTACACAGAGATGTACATAGAAATATACATAGAGATGTACACAGGGATGTACATAGAAATATACATAGAGATGTACACAGGGATGTACATAGAAATATACATAGAGTTGTACACAGATATGTACATAGAAATATACATAGAGTTGTACACAGATATGTACATAGAAATATACATAGAGTTGTACACAGATATGTACATAGAAATATACATAGAGTTGTACACATAGATGTACATAGAAATATACATAGAGATGTACACAGATGTACATAGAAATATACATAGAGATGTACACAGATATGTACATCGTGTGTACTTGATGAACAGGAATAGAGGACATTTACAAAAGAAGATATATATATATATATATGATCATACAGTCCTATCCTGGGATCAGAAGTTAACCATAGGACATCATTTCACAATTTTGGAGACCAATTGCTCATTATAACAATACAAACAGTTTATCTGTCGGGTGTCACAAAAATACAGGAAATTCTTAATGAAGTATATTGCATTTTCAATATATTATTAATTTTCCCCGTCGACCAGGTTCCATATATTTCAGAAACTTCAATATCACAATCATGCAATCAGTTTGCCTGCTTGGTGTCTAATATTCTAAAACCAAGGGTCATAAATTTCACACGGATCATTTTAATGAAACCCCCTTGATGTCCAGCAGTAAAGAAGATTTTCTACGATACATTTTCAATACCTGTACATGGTCAACTTAGCTCCAGCCTGGGACTTCAACCATGAAACCAGGGGTCATGGATTTCACCGATTTGATAGTGGGCTCATTGCTTATTATAATCATGCAAACATTCTGCGTCCTTGATGTTCATAAGTAAAGAATATTCTGTAACATACAATGTATACTTTGTATATAACCAACTTACCGCCAGCGAATCTACCTGAATCCAGGTATCATACATTTCACAGTTGTGGTATAAGGTTAATCATACCAGCAGTTTGACTGCTTTCTGTCTAAAAGTAAAGAAAGAAGTTCTGAGACATATTGCTATTTCAATACATGACCAACTTAGCTCCATCCTGTGGCATGAACCCGAGGGTCATGAATTTTTCAGTTTTGGTAAATTGTCCGTTGCTTATTATGATAATGCCAGCAGTTTAACAGGGTAAAGAAAAAGACGTTTGGAGACTACATTAATTCTGTTGGATTTGACCACTCCCTCAGGCCCTTGGGAGGCAGAGATATGAAATTAACAAATTGTGTTCTCCTTAACCTATAGGTTTATATTATTGATCCAACCGTTCTAGATTGATTGATTGTATATTGTTTAACGTCCTTCTCGAGAATCTTTCACCCATATGGAGACGTCCTGCCGTTCTAGATGTTCAAAAGTTTACGACCGAAGGACGATTAGCAACAAACGATGATGGACGAAGACAAATAGACCCGCATGAATGCCCAGATGACCAACAAAAGACGACTTGTTGACGCCCTGGTGAGACGAGGCCAGTGCGGTGGCGGATCTAGAAGGCAGACTGCGCGGTTTGCATCCCCTCTCTTTGGTTGGTTTCTTTTGATTTTTTTCCAGCCCTTGTCAGAAAGCCGTGACTGTCAGTATACAGAAACGCGCACATGATGAATATTTGTTTTTTATCGACTCAGTACAGTATACTACAATATTACCCATCAGTACAATACGTCAATAGTCGACAGCGTATATTACATTACAGGATACATGTAAAAATTTGTACAAACATTTAGTGACCTTAATTATTTAGGTCTTGTAGTAGTGATCTGCCAACTGAGTTTTCCAAATCTAAAGACTAAAGCAACTTAAAACGGGGGTATTTTTTCGAACTTTTCTGTAATACAAAATGTCATGCATTACCTGTAATCTCTGCAAGTATCGGTTCTGTAACAAGACAATAGGGGCTTGTATTACCTGTAATTTTTGTGAGTATCGGTTCTGTAACAAGACAATAGGGGCTTGTAGTACCTGTAATTTCTGTGAGTATCGGTTCTATAGCAAAGCAATGAAATCTTGTATCATCTTACAAAAATATATTTTAAGGGTATAACTATATATTTCTTAAACGAAATTGCTTGTTACGAATTAAACACGAGTTTTTAAATTCTGCTTAGATATTATTATCCAGATTATTAAAAAAAATAGATTGATTGACTTTGCCTATCTAGAATATATGTACAGTACTAATGTTGTGTTAGTTGGTCACAATATTATTGTATAGCGTTTTATAACGATGTTTAATGATACAGTTTTCTTTTCATTAGACATCAACAGACAATGTGCCATGGCATCTGACGTTTCGTGAATGAAGTCAGTATTACTAAACTCCCTTCGTTTTGAATAAAAAAAAATGACGGACTAATAGTACTACATAAATAGGCCTTAGCTCGAAAAAAAGGTGTATGAAGACAGAACCGTGATTCCAATGTACCCATGAACTTTGTTTGCAGGGGGTCCAACTACGCATAGAAAAATACCATTACAAATCATTTCTGTTTTCCCAATCTCACAACTGTGCAATGTGGTTCGAGCTACATGTTTTGGGTCCTGTGTCCTGCTAATCTATGTCCCTATCACGGCGGATCAATGAGGGATTCCACCTGCCTTTAAAAACTAGTCAATGCAATCCGCTTTGTTCAATATCAGGGTGAATAGAGAAACTTCGTGCTTCAAACGCGTTTTCTCCCAGGGCCAGAATAACCAGATAAATCTGTGGAAATTACAGGCTCTGTCGGTCAGTTTGGGTGAAACTAGCATTCATTAAAAAAAAAAACAACCCCCCCCCCAAAAACAACAACAACAACAACAAAAGCCACAAAACAAAAAACCAAAAAAAAACAAAAAAACAAAAAACAAAAAAAACAACAACAAACAAGCAAACAAACAACAACAAAAAAAGCCACAAAACAAAAAATCCAAAAAAAACCAAACAAACAAAAAAAAAACCAACTAAAAATCCCTCCCGAAATCGGTACACGGAAAGATTCCTCCTTGTAGTCAGATTCAAATTAAAGAAGCTCTCACTGAAATCCCAACCTAAGGATTTGACTAATTAATCTATTTTAAGCATCAATGGCCATATTGTTCATTGACACGAAATCTCAAAGTCCATTGAATCCACTAGTGCAAAGTCTTATTGTGAATTAATAGGGGAAATTCGGGAACTGTTTACAGACGCCAGACAGACGACCAAACCACACTCCGAATATTTTATCATTGCCCGTGATATTTTCTTTGAAATATGGAGTAAAAAAAAAAAAAAAAAAAAAAAAAAAAAAAAAGGGTTGGTTACGTAAGTTTCGGTAGAAGATGACGTGACCAATCTTACTGTGACGAATTCTACCTGAAGTTTCAAATTTAAGTTAATATATAAAGTTGTGGACGAAGAAACAGACAAACCAAAATATTCTGACCAAAATGAACCTCTCCTCCCCTTTTCGATCTTGGAGCATAAAACCCCCAATCTCTTGGATGATATTTCCGTGAAGCAAACTGTCATCCCTAGTAGACCGTCCACAATAATATACCACGACATTCAATCCAATGCGGAGAAAAGTTGAGATACGAGTTTGATTTTAAATATATTTTGATTTAGGATAAATAAACATTGGTTGATAGATGCTTGAGTGCGAAATCAGATGAATAGATACATATAATACAGAGCCAGATTTCTAGATCCGCCTCGCACCTAAAACATGCTACACCGCAAAATTTACATCCTGAAATTCACAACACGGATAGAAATAGCAACAACATCATACCACACACCCAAAGCAGCAACATCATATCACACACCCAAAGCAATAACACTATATCACACACTCACAGCAACAACACCATATAACACACCCACAGCAGTAACACTATATCACACACCCACAGCAGCAACATCATATCACACACTCACAGCAGCAACAACATATCACACACATATCACACACTCACAGCAACAACACCATATCACACACTCACAGAAGCAACACCATATCACACACAGCAGCAACACCATACCACACACCCATAGCAGCAACACCATATCACACACAGCAGCAACACCATATCACACACACACAGCAGCAACATCATATCACACACACAGCAGCAACACCATACCACACACCCAAAGCAGCAACACCATATCACACACCCAAAGCAATAACACTATATCACACACAGCAGCAACACCATACCACACACCCATAGCAGCAACACCATATCACACACCCACAGCAGCAACATCATATCACACACCCACAGCAGCAACACCATATCACACACCCACAGCAGTAACACTATATCACACACCCACAGCAGTAACACTATATCACACACCCACAGCAGCAACATCATATCACACACTCACAGCAGCAACAACATATCACACACTCACAGTAACAACACCATATCACACACTCACAGCAGCAACACCATATCACACACCCAAAGCAATAACACTATATCACACACTCACAGCAACAACACCATATCACACACCCATAGGAGTAACAACATACCACTCATCCAAAGCAGCAACATCATACCACTCACGCATAGCAACACCATCATACCACACACCCACACAGCAACACCATATCACACACCCACAGCAGCAACACCATATCACACACTCACAGCAACAACACCATATCACACAATCGCAGCAGCAACACCATACCACACACCCAAAGCAGCAACACCATATCACACACCCAAAGCAATAACACTATATCACACACTCACAGCAACAACACCATATCACACAATCACAGCAGCAACACCATACCACACACCCACAGCAGCAACACCATACCACACACATCATATCACACACCCACAGCAGCAACACCATACCACACACCCACAGCAGCAACACCATATCACAAACTCACAGCAACAACATCATATCACACACCTACAACAGCAACACCATATCACACATCCAAAGCAGTAACACTATATCACACACCTACAGCAGCAACAACATATCACACATCCAAGCAGCAACATAATACCACTCACCCATAGCAACAACATCATACCACACACTCACAGCAAAAACACAATATCAACATCCATAGCAGCAACACCACATCACACACCCAAAAGCAGCAACACCATATCACATACCCATAGGAGCAACATCACACACTCACAGCAGCAACATCATATCACACACCCATAGCAGCAACACCATATCACACACCCAACGCGGCTCTGCTACTCACCCAAAGAAGGAATAGCATACCCAACACCCAAAACGGTAACAACACACCACACACTCAAAACTATGGTGGCCGATTTGTGCCATTTTATAATGTCATCTTTTCGTTATTTTGACCCGTGAGGATCCGGCTTGTTAGAATAGATCCTCAGTACCCCTTGCTTGTCGTGAGAGGCGACTACATGGGGCGGTCCTTTGGATTAGACCGCAAAAACCGAGGCCCCGTGTCACAGCAGGTGTGGCACGTTAAAGACCCCTCCCTGCTCAAAGGCCAGAAGCGTCGAGCATAGGCCTAAATTTTGCAGCCCTTCACCGGCAATGGCGACATCTCCATATGAGTGAAAAATTCTCGAGCGTTTAACGTCCCGTTAAACAATACATAATCAATCAATCAATCGTTATTTTGAGGCCAAAAGACGTCAAAACGAAAAGACGACAAAACTATAATTTGCGAGTTTTTACCACGAAATAATGAATAGACAACAAAACGAAAAATCGACAAGACGATAAAGGAAACCCGCAACTTAGCGACCTTATTTATCGTCTTTTCGCTAGGCGTTTTGTTGTTTATTGGAGGCAAAAAGAAAACCAACAAAAAAAAAGACAACAAAACGACAATTAGCGACCCCCCCCCCCCCCCCAAATAACGAGTAGCCAACAAAACGAAAAGACGAATTTAAGCAAATATACGACCGATTTTGCCTTCTTTTCGTTTTGCGTCTTGTCGTCTATTCGAGGCGAAAAGACGACAAAACAAACGACGACAAAGCAAGACGACAAAATCACATTTAGTGACTGTATCATGTCAATAACATGAAATACACTCGGAGATATTTGCAAATTACACACCGATAGAATGGAATACACAAAGAGCATCGTTCACATACACGAGTCAATTCTTTAAAAATAACAGTTCAATATGTATAAGTAAATGCTTATAGCATGCTTGCCTAGCAACGCGTCAAATGGAGACAGCTTTCGTATTCACCCGGAGAGGTACTTACAAGGTGTTAGATACTATTTGTTCTGATAATTTACTAAACAAAATAATAAACTCCATTTGTATCTCGACAATTAATAAATACAGTGTGGTTCCATTTTACAGACTGCGACATACTGAACCTGTACCGGTCAGGATGTCTTGAATCCGGAGATATCAGAGTCGATTATTTACCCCGTATTGAATGCTTGATTGCTCAGGATTTTCACATATACACAGTGCATCTGTTTGGATACATTGCATGCACAATTTACAATCTATACATAATTATATGCATATACAAACATGAACAATAATCGACAAAATACATCTGGTGAAAATATGGGCATGCATGCGCAATCCCAACAGTTGATTACACTATATATATATATATATAATTTCTAGCCAAATATATATTGCAGCTTTCAAAATTTGTTGCGTCTTGGATTCATCATTATTTACCGTCACTTTGCAGGTACATATTGATTGATTGATTGACTGAGAGAGAGATTGATTGATTGAGAGAGATTGATTGATTGAGAGAGAGATTGATTGATTGAGAGAGAGAGCTACTTCAATGTCATTTCACAGAAAGAAAGATGATCATCGGTACAAGTTTTAGCTTACAAGCATTTATCAATTTCAACTATTTTAAAGTTTTGTATTGACGATATAGTGGAATTACAAGTGACATCGGTGCTTAAATTTGAATTCACCATTAGAAATTTACATACATACAAATATATATATTAAGGGTTTTGAAATAAAATTATCTAATTGTAAACTAAAAGTTCATCAAATCATACAGGCACCAAACATCGTTTTTTTTAAATGGAGAGGAGACAGCCGGAGTTCACTTCACCCTTGCATGAAAATTCTTGACAAGCAAGAAAAAAAAAAAGATTTGGGGTATTTCTACTTCTCGAGTTGGAATGGTAGTTATCAAGAAGTTAAAAATGTTAATTGGTAACACATTAAATCACTGACCATTTTTGGCCCCATCCTCATACTACAATCCTTACCCCTGGAATCAGGAAATTCACAGGTAAAGGGCCACCTGCTCATTGTAACTACCCATTTAGTTTCAATTTGGTATCCATAGCATTAAAGATTTTTTAAAAACATGTTTTACACATAAATACCATGTACCAAGTGTGGCCCTCCTTGGGATCAGAACATCTAACCCCGGGAGGCCTTCCTGTCCTACATTACCATGTATTTATTTTTTCTTACAAATGTGCAGTTCTAGAAAAGATTTTTGAAAATTGGTCACTTTTTGGCAGTTTTGGCCTCACCCCTAGGAGTATTGAAATTTACAATAGATGTCCGCCTTGTCCCAAAGATGCTTCATACCAAATTTGAACAGAATTGGAATGGTACTTATCAAGAAGTTAATGTTCAATTGTTAACGCACGATACTGACGCAGACCAATTGTAAACCCGAGTTTACTTAGGTGAGCTAAAAATTTAAAAAGTGGGGGCAGCAAATCAATTGAATCTTACACATAGCAAAAATATGTTAAAATAACGTAGATTGTAAAAAGGGGCCAACCAGACCTCTTGCCCGCCCCCAATCTCCTGTATCAACGTGCCAGGTACAACATTACAAAAAAGGACTTCTCCAGTAGAATGCTAGTATCCGAGTACCGCAACTTAATTTTGATTGATTGCTTGTTTTACGTCCCGTCGAGAAGTTTTCACTCGTATTGAGACGTCACCTGCTGTAGGTGAAGTACCACAAATTTAGTCCTATGCTTAGCGCTCAGGGCCGTAGCAGTGAGGGTTCTTTAATGTGCCAACGCCTAGCAACTTAATTTTGGATGCTTCCTTCTTCGTAAATGCAATTAATAATTATCCACGTTAGACAGCAAATTTCATATCGAATTCCTACACAACTAGACAGCCAAATAACGGGGAAACCCATCATCATATACACAGACATTGTTGAAAAAAATATGCATGGGTTCAAAGTAACATATAGGTCTGTTTGGACCGGGATGTTCATTTATTTCTGTAATTAGTAAAATCTTGGGAATTTCTGTAAAACACACGTCACTATAATTATATACTTCTACTCTATATACGTTACTATTGGACGGGTACGTTACCTGTTGAGTCAATCCGCAGGTGTGAATGAAAGCATACCCAAGACGTCCCCTTACATACCATACAAACCCCATTACATAATGCAAGTTTCCTCCCGTCTTCTTTTCGCTATTTCGAGGCAAAAAGTCGCCAATTATCGGTTTGTCTTTTCGTTTTGTCGTCTTTTCGCCTTGAAAAAACGACAACACTCCAATTGACAAGATAGGTCGCCAATTTGCAGGTTTTCTTCCTCATCTATTCGCCTTTCTGTAAGGGTTAATGTACAAGTATCGCTCCATTCCTTAACAGTAATGGAGCCGAGGTCTCAAAGGGGCCGAGGTACATTGCTTTTAAGGAATGGAGTGATAGGAGTACATTGACCCGCTTAAGATCCACTTTTACTACGGAAACTTTTCAAAAATTTTCTTTATAGTCGATTCTGGTTATCAATAATTAAATGTTATTCTTTACTTTTTTTCTTAATATACAAGACTATGTTAAGATACTGTTTTTAATCTTTTGCATTTCGACCAACTGCCTTCGTGGCGCAGCGAGTAGAGCACCTGTCTTTACAGGGAAGAATCACAGGCGTGTGCACGAATCCCGGTGTGTGTATTACTTTTTGTAATAAAATACTTCGTTACATTTTGCGTTTCATTTTTACAAATGTCATATGGAAAAAGGGTAGTTTGGGATAATAGAACAAAATGAAATTCAGGTGCACAGAATACTTCGTAATTCCTTTGTTGTTTGATCTCTCCATTCCTGAAAAGAAATACAGCGTTCGAACTAAAGAATGACGTAACGGGTGCGAAAAGTCGCTAATTATCGTTTTGTCGTCTTTTCGCCTCGAAATAACGAAACGATGACAAATTGTAAAGTGACACACTATAGAACACAGCAACAGCATATACCACACACTCAAAACAGCAACATAGCAGTCAAAACAGCAACATATCACACAGTAAAAACAGCAACATATCACACAGTCAAAACAGCAACAACATATACCATACACTCAAAACAGCAACATAGCAGTCAAAACAGCAACATATCACACAGTCAAAACAGCAATAACATATACCATACACTCAAAACAGCAACATAGCAGTCAAAACAGCAACATATCACACAGTCAAAACAGCAATAACATATACCATACACTCAAAACAGCAACATAGCAGTCAAAACAGCAACATATCACACAGTCAAAACAGCAATAACATATACCATACACTCAAAAAACAGCAACATATCACACACTCATAACAACATATACCATACACTAAAAAAAACAGCAACATAGCACATGGTCAAAACAGCAACAACATACCACACTCTCAAAACTTATTTCTTTGTTGCAAATTTTAGCGATGGTCATTTCTTATCACTTGGACGTATACGGTTCTTGAAAGATAAATAATGCTTGTCGATCTATTAATCCCAATAAGCAGTACTGTACTAGTGCACGTGATTCACAAGATTGACCTACATTACTTTTTTTTTTTCCCACTTTCGATCATTTGGCTAAAACCAATAGGACATTCAAAAGTTAACACGCACATCAACCCAACGACCACCAACGCACACAACGGCAGCGAACGTAAAGAGCGGGGCCTCCAGCACTCAGACCTCCCCCCTCACAAGATTGAAAAAAAACGAGAGGCCCTTGGCTCTGCAAGCTTTAGTCCCCTAACGGGCTTGCCGGAGAAGACCATTAGTTTACCTTTGGTCTGTCTGTCCGTCCGTCATTCATTCTACTTGAGGTTTTCCCCCGACTTTCCTCCGCATTGGATGAAGATATTCAACTGAAATTTTATACAAGGTTTGGCGTGGTGTTCCACCACCTTCTGACCAATTTATACTCCTTGATGAACTGCAAGGATTTTTTTTTGATGGGGGGGGGGGGGGGGGGGGGGGGGGGGGGGGGGCTTTTATCCATGGATAAAATTTCAGTTGAACATCTTCATCCACTGCAGCGAAAAGTCTGGAAAATCTTAAGCGGAACGACAGAGGGTAAACGGATAGTTCACTTAGGCAACTTACCAATGCACCCACCAATTCTTTCAAAGAGAGCAACGATTCCCGAGATCATAATTTCAACTACAGATATAATAAACTAAAGATACCTTCAAGAATTATCCCCTCTCTCCAAGAGAAAAGCAGCAATTTAATTAGTAACTACATTAATGCAATTAAAGAGACAAATTAAGATAAAGGCATCACAGTGGGTGTGACCGGTCGACAAGGGATGTCTTATCCTCCATACCCGATCTCACCTCTGGCACGTCCAGGGGTCTGCGTTTGCCCATCTCTCGGACTTGCACCTTCTATAGGAATTACGAGAATTGAATTTCGTTCGTCGTCTTAGCCTTTTTATCAACATAGTTTGACATAAATTAATTTGAAGACAGTTACAACTCAATTACTGACCATTAATTCAACAGTTAATATTGTCAACAATTCAATTCATGTGTGCAATCGGTTATTCAAAATTGAACATACTACTTGAAGAGATCATTAACTGAAATGTTGAACGCATCAAATGGATTTACAGGATCTTCAAATAATTAAAGGCATCTTTCAATTATTCGAGTGTATATTAATTTGGCATTCCATATTCTCAACCTTCCACGTCATTTACAAAAAGGTCACGGTCGTACAAATAAGAATAATAGTCTGTTATGCATTTAATCCACCAACCTCCCTCACCTCGTTCATAATCCACCAAAATAGATTATGGTATAGAAATTTGTACGAGCAAGTAATTTAGGACCACAAATCAAGTGTAAACACCAAGAAAGACAACTCCAGTATCGCACTGTAATTCACATTGCTTGAACAAAACACTAAATTTTATTTAAGGAATAACAATGAATGAACAGCAATCATATAAATAAATCTACATCTTGCTTCTAACTTCACGATCAATATTCAATGCAATTAAACAGTTTTATATACTCAAAATGAGGGGAAATTTACAGCAAGTGTCATTAAGTGGTTTGTTTATACATTACCCCAGAACCGTTTTCATCCTATTTCAGGTCATTATCAAACAAAATGGAATGCTGTAATGAAGTTCATTACATGAAAATGGAATGCGACACTGAAAAGGAATCACCCATAAATAAATGGACTTCTATCAAATGGGGCTCGATCTGGCGAGCTAAAAAGATTTAAAATATTCGTAAATCTTAAAAAACAATTGAATATGCCAGACTGTATTCCCTGTATACATAGTGTAAGTATGAGAATATCAAGTTTTCAGATTTAAAAAAAAAAAAAAATCTCTACTGATAAAACTCATGGCATGGGTACAAAATTCATCTCCAATAAAATTCTGGTTAGTGAAGTTTCAAAGCTGACAATAATTTTATGTACAAGTAAGAATTACAAAACTTGTCAGCTAAAAACTTGTGTCTATATACTTTAACAATCATTTCTCCATTCAAAATCTCACAACACCACCACAAAAAAGACAAATCACAAAACTTTTACAATATCTCAGTTCTCTTCAGTAAATTACCAGAACAAATTATCCTATTAAGCTATTGATCAAACTATTTAAAAAACAAACAAACAAAAAACAATAAAACAAAAAACAAACAAACAATACCAAAAAAGAAAAAAACCCTTAAAGTACCAGTCTAAATATCCTTTTTTCCGAATTCAAATCATGCCTTGCTCACAATTTGAATTTCAATATAACCAATTAAAATTTATTAAACTTGTATTGCATTTTTTGTTAAATATACTTTTACGTATATATAGATAAATAAAACAAAAATTAATAGGTTTGAAAGAAAAACCCCACCAAAATGAACCTAAAAAAGTTCTTGATTTCATCACTGAGCAAGTACAACAAAGAGAGAATGAACACGAGTACACGATTCGCCCATCACAACGTTAGTAAGGACTTTTGTTTTCTAGGACAATATTTAGCCAACATGGCAAAAATGCTTCAAGTTGCAACCATCATCAAGCTGTGACATGTTCTGTTTTGTATCATATGAATAAATGAAATGTCAGCAATTCACAACCCGGTCATTTAGATTTTCACATCTTCAAAACTGCGAGGAGAAACTATATGGACAAACTATATATTTTTCCTAAAAACTTACCAAGTTTAACCCGTTCTTTTTTATCCCCCCCAAAAAAGTCCTTGAAATATGTTAAAGTTCAATATCCATAGTAAAACTCTGTATGATAAAAAGGCCATAGCTTTATAACTGTACAAGGAGTTAACTGTACAAAAACTGATAAACCATTCGCTCTCCATGAAATATGAAGTCCAACAATTTATTCAAACAGTGAAGAAAATCAAAAACTTTGCCACATCTACATCTTGAATACTAATAAAAACACTCTGTAAAACAAGACCCTTGTTTGAAAACTACGGGAGAGTTCGACAGACAAATCATGTACCTTCCATACAACATTTAACTGCAGTGAAGTGGCCAAGCTCCTACAAGAGAGGACGAAATGGATCAAACTTGCATCATGATCTAGAGTCACCCACAAAGAAGGTACATACCAAGTTTCAGCTAGATATGCGACAGATTTGTACTTGGGGAGAAATGAAAACCTAAATGAACCTAAATGAACAGACAGACATCGCTGTATCATAATACATCCCGACGAAAGGCATGTAGCTAGAAACTGTTAAATGAAGTTTAGAAAGGATGAGAAAACAGTATGTGTCTAAAAACTGAATTATCACATAGTCTAAAAAAAATATTATTAGCACAATCAACAAACACAGTATCCTAGAAAGTGCAGTAATAATACTGACAAACATCGTAAAAGCCGAATTATAACACTTCTAAAGTCACACACACGCACACACATAGATCAGATCAACTGAAAGCAAAATTCAAATAATCATCTAAAAAAAAATTTGTAATGTTAATGTACAGACATACACAAAGAAAGAAATATTTTGCAAAATTGTGTAAATAACATTTTTGAACATCCCTCCCCCGAAATTTTTATTTCAAATGATGTAAATTAATGACATCTACCAAGGGGATATCAATCGTTGCATACAGAATAAATACATTGTCTTCTTGGGGGAGGGGAGACGATATGAAAATGACAAGTAGCACCAACAGGAAAGTGATTTGCTAATGAAATAACACTGACAACTATTCGTTTCTACCATCACCAGGACAACAATCCCATCACCATTGCAACAAAGTGTCGCTTAAATTTTGCATATGAACATATTGTATTGGGAAAAGGATTCTATCAAGAAGCCCATGGGGCAACAATGCTCACCTGAGTCACTTGCTATTATCTCCAAGTTTGATAAACTGATTCTTTTAAATCAAAGTTTTTAATCACTCTTGCACTCCCACCCCGAATCCAGAGGTCATAGCATGTTAATATCAGCTGAACTTAAAATGACCCGAGAATGTAGGCATATTAATTTCACCAACCCATGCAGTTCTTCAAAAAATTCTCTTCTCTTTTTTTAAAATTAAAATTCCTTTTACCCTTTATGTAGACTGACTCAATGTGCGAGGTTGCGAGTGTGCGTGTGTGTCATGGTTAAAATGCTTGCATATCAATTTTACTATGTGTAGCCTTTTTATGGAGAGGATCTGTACTCCCACCCACTGTAGCCCCACCTAGAGGCAACGAACAAACTTGGACCAGAGCTGAGCCAGTAAAATACTGAATATTGTATTATGCTAGTACTTAAATTAGCAAACTGATTGGAATAATCAGTTGCATATAATCATATGGTGCAAAAGTTTTCTAATCACCAGCTACAGCTACGTGCAAGGATTATTGTATATATATATACTATGTACACATGAATGAAGGGACATCTCCGATTTTTAGTAAAGTGAACTTGCACTAGAGATACTTTCAATGATAAAAAATTTGCATGGATTCAAGGAATGTCAAATCAAGCAAAATCCAAAATCATACAGATACTGCGATAAAAATTCTCTTCATTAACATCACCAAGACAGTTCTCGGTTATCTAGTTTTTTCTTTTCAATATTACAAAGTTTTGTTACAATGAACTGTTTTTTGCATGACCGAAAGGTTCATTATAGCTGTGTTTCACTGTCTATATATTTATTCAAAATGCCCAGGCTATTAGAAATTAAGCTTTCCAAGGCAAAAATTTTACTATCATTAAGATATAAAATAATGTAATAAGATAAATTTAATAAGCGACACACACACAGATGAGAACAAATTTACTCATACACAGATGAGAACAAGACTATGATCTAGAACACATACGCAAATGATCAAGCTTTTGCAATGCTGCGCGAACTGATTTCTGGCAAGCACGAAGCACACCATGTAGTCCAACCCTTCCAGCTGCTTGTAAACCCACCACCTCTCTCAGCCGAAGAACATCATGCAACAACTACTGCGGCATGCTGTTAATGGTCACGAAGCCAGGTGTTGTGGAACTGGCCTGTACAGGAGGAGGGGGTGCAGGGAAACCTGTGCAAAGAGTGTGATGGAACTGAGGGTGGGTACTGATGACAGAGCTTAGGCTAGGATTATATGATGCATTAGAGTTAGGCAATGACATAAACTGCGGAGAATAATATACATTAGATGATGTGGATGATGGGGAATTGTTGATATGGTTACTATCGACAGACATTCTTTCACCATGGGAACCAGGAACAAAGGTTGGTGCATTGGGGTTGAACTGACTACTGAGGTTTTTTTCGGGTTTGTGATGTAGCGGGAAGGCCAAAATGATCGGTTCTCCTTCTACACGAGATTTCTCAGCGCTCATGGATTTCAAAAGATCCATGAATCGTTTTGGTACGTCTTTAATGGGTTTCACCAGTTTGAGATTGCCGTACATGTAGTACTTTCGGCGTGGTTTATATTGTTTAGACTCGCCTTGTTCCTGGTTTTCCACAGTGATGCTGCTGTCACACATATCAGCAAGAGACATGTCAGAACATCGACTTTCTGTGTCGCAGCTCCGATCCTGACCAACAGACGTTTCATTTACCTCCCTTACAAGGGAGCTGTCATTAGTCTTAGCCACCTTTTCCTGTGCGGCGGCCGTTTCATCAGCATCACAGCCGCTGTCATTAGACATGTTGCTACTCTCATCATCAGAATTTGAGGTGGGGGGAGGAGACCGAGTAGACAAGGTAGAATTACCGATCTGCGGAAGTCCACACACTGGTTCCAAACTGCTGGTTGGCTTCCCGTGGCAGTAAATGATTGGCTGGATATTGCCCCTTGAAGCTGCTCCATTAGCTAATGCCTGCTGACTTACCATCCCATAATGCTATGCAAAAGATGAAAATAGAATTCAGTGCACATCTTAAGATTAACATTATAAATAAATGTCAATTACATCACTAAGCTTAAGACGAGGCCACGAAGCTCATTGAACACTACAGATCATGACCTCACGAAGTGTTCCCACAGGGAGTAGGGGGTGGGAGGTCGGGTGTTCAATTCCTATATGCAGTACAATACGATTTTTTTTCCCATCTTCATTTTGAAGATGGTAATAGGTCACCCAAGCAATTCAGGTGAGCTAAAAATGAATTACAGACAACAGATTTTGGACTTGCTTACAAATCTTTCAGCCTTCGGCCCTGATAAAAACATCACTGGAAGTCGAATATGCTTGATTAATATGTCTTTGATTAGAAGGGTTCTTAAAATTTAAGGAAATTCTTTAACTTTTGAAATTAAATTTAATTATGTCTACTTACAGCAACTCCAACATTGAAGAAAAATCTCAGCGTATTCATATCTGCAATTAGCAAAGTCAGCAATTACTTTTTGCAATTCTGAAAACACGACTTGCAACAACGAATACCATTTCCGACACTATGCTTGCTCATTTCTTCCCAGACTTTAAAAATCATCAGCAATTGGTAGCACTTTAATTAAATCATGGGTCCTTTGCAAAAACATTGTATCGCATTTTTAATTATCCAGATTACATCAAAATGGAAAAGCACCATAAAGAGGATCATCAATTTGTAACAGGACACAGATCTTGCGTATATGCAATTTAAAATCAAGTTACAATCGCAGGACGCGAGTAACTCTTGGACTATTCCTTTTGTGGCTTCATCTTGACCAATCGATCAAGTTAGTGGTCAAATTTGAATTTACACTTAATGAAGAACAATGTGTGGACAAACATGAATCTTCATTATATACAAGGAAGTTGATGCATTCAAGATTTGGATTTTACAATTCTATGGATTTCTCCAACACATCACTGCATTTTCACTTTTTCTATCCTTCACTGTACCCACTTTACCCAAATATACTTCTTTTCGACACGATGAGTTCATGTGAAATTGGCCTTGTAGTTTTAAA
This sequence comes from Ostrea denselamellosa, assembly GCA_024699665.1. Classification (NCBI taxonomy): domain Eukaryota; kingdom Metazoa; phylum Mollusca; class Bivalvia; order Ostreida; family Ostreidae; genus Ostrea; species Ostrea denselamellosa. The sequence goes on along the minus strand of JAMZEH010000071.1, from coordinate 4,453,884 downwards.
AATAATGTGAAAATCTTTCAGATAGACGACATTACAAGTCAATTCTCTGGGAAAAGTTCATTTCAGCTTTTAGCTTTGTTGACCTTTAAGAACATGCACAACATTTCTGACATTTTCTCTAAAATCAATTTTTCATCTCCTTGATATGAGGATTTCCAAACTAGGTTCAACTTTTATTTTGTAGTAAATATTACAATCCTTTGCATACTGGCCTGTGTGGCTCAGTGGTTAAATCACCTAACTAGCAATGCAAGGGAACTAGGTTCGATACTGGATTGTTCCGAAGATTTTTCCCTACTTCTTTGCTACATTATAACTTACTGTAATATGCAAGAGCCGACTTTACATATTTACTTCCAACAAACCAAGACTTATCAAAATATGCTTACTCTAACACAGACATAACAATTATATACCACATGATTTTTTTGTAGAAGTGAGATAGAATGCAAGTGAATGATATGTGAAATGTCACGAAAAATTCCATATTAACGAGAAACGTCACATTTGTCCTTCAACAAACTGCTTCCCCTTGAAAACCATAAAAACAAAATTTACAAGGCAAATATAAACCAATATGATATGAAGTCTGAAGACGTCACTTTCAACTTTTACATATAATATCCATTTTACATATTATTGCACCACCAAGTGGTATATCCACTCGACACAGAATATTGCTCTGGACATCGGTTCTTGTTTTACCATTAAGCGGAAGGTCCTGTCCCATGGGCTCCTGGGAGGGCAGTATGTTGACATCCACATTTGACAATGCAATGCTGTCCATGTAGGGGACCCATATCCTTGGAACTTGAACTTGAGACATTGGTAACATGGACATGTCTGGTCGGGGACAAGGTGGAAAACAGCCCGTGGACTGTAGAAGTAAAACACTTCTTATACATTCAATATTGATGTTAGATAATACACTATCATAATAGCTGACTTCCTTTATGAAAATATAAAATCAGCGGTATTTAGATATTTCTTTTAAATTTAATTACCTCGCTGGGTAGCTTTGATCAGAAAGTTAACGCAAATGTTTTTTATTAGCTGGATTAAGGATTCACCGACCATATTTTTTTCACTTTAAGAAAAAAAAATAAATAAAAATGCAAATTTCCAATTTTATTCCTCCCTATCTGACAGTAATAAAAATTAATGTAATAAAAAAAAATTAAAAACAACTGCAACCTACATGAAAAATATGAATATCAATAAATTGATTTAATTCACAGACTACCCAATCTTTTGCTTTAAATACAGATCTGGTCAAGGATGCATTTTCCCCCCCACCACAAGCGCCATTGGTTTAAATTTTGTCTAAATGATTAACGATGTGTGACACTTCCATATTTCTGCAAGTTGTCTCAAGAACAGTGAAATGTCATTCAAGTGTCTGAAACAGTGTTGTCCTAGTTTCAAGAGCAATGGATAAATGAAGGTTCAACATGATCTAAGCGCGAGTTGACTCGAGAATGATCCTCAATGGCTGTACCATTTTCATTTATATAGGAACAGATTATGTGAATGAAATTCCATGATGTAAAAAGTATAAACCACGAAATTATGAACAAGAAACCCCACTTGGCCAAAGACAATAGAAACCATTAATTCACCATTTGCATGTGCATTATACAAAATTTTAAAAACTTGAACTAAATATAAAAGTTATTTTGGTTTTTGATTACCCGAGGTGCTTCAAATGGTTGTCGTTGTTGTTGGTTTGTTTTTTTTTAATTTCAACTGACTGACCTTATTTATATTTTAAAAATCTGTAAAACAATTAATAGTTTCAAATAATGAGTCAACTGTTGATCTGTAGATTGGGAGTTCAAGTCTAGCAGGAGTTTCAATTCTTTAATATTAACTTCAACCAACACTGCATTTTAAAAATAAATACGGTAAATCTGAAAGTTTTCAATTGAAAATATTGCACATATCTTTTACTTTTCATTAGATTTCTCTGGTGTGTTATTCCTCCATAATGTGCTGGCTGTCAGCCCGCCAAGAAAGCCAAGTGATGTTGCACATATATATATTAGCTTTCTGTGCAAAGAGTAAATCACACCCAACCTCTGATGGTCCTGTTCCAGCGATTTAGTGCATATGCAATATAGCACTGTCAGTTTATTAGATGGCACAGGTATAGAATGTTCTATGATTATCAAATAGACTTAGAAAACAATCACGAACACTGAAATTACTGGTTCCCTGACCATGTCGACCAAGCCAAAAATAATCCAGCTAAAATTAGACAGATGTTGATGAAGTTCCCTCACATCCCTGTCCCCACAAACATCAGGCCACATACCTCTGCAGGTTTATTTGGATGTACACCAGGACTGCAACTCAGAATTTGCCATTTTGGAACAAAAATGGTGTTGTTCACAACTTCTACAAAAGACAAGGTACATCAATCAAGATTATTCTCCATTAAAATCATGGCAACAATAATAACCTTACACACACCGTCATACACATTACTCTAGCTAGAAAACCATCAAGCATGTTGCTCATTCAACAACATTTGAATGATGGACTTATTTCTTACGAGTCTCATTTCTAATACACATACTCCAAGGACTGATTAGAATTATGAAACAAGAGGCAACATGCAGGGTCTGCTATATTTTATACTCACCATGGGGGAGGGATGTTGATTGAACGACCTGGACAGGGGGTGGGGGTAAACTGTGGGGCATCATCGGGGGTATTCTGTCCTGTGTCACGGTCATCTCTTGCAACTATAAAAGGAGCATGCTATTGTATTCTCATATATACAGACACTGGCTGTATCTGAATATAACACCAAACTTTGAACTACAACTTGAACCATGAATAAGTGACTTTCTATTCATTTAACAGTGATATTAGATAATCTGTGCAAGTCTGCATTTCTGTTTTCTAAATCTAATTTTACCACATCACAATTCCATTTTATAATAATTCCTTAAAATACTCACTCTCTTTCTCCTCAGCTGTTTCAGAAACCACTCTGCAAGAAAATAAGAAATGAATATCAACTGTAGTCTGTCTGTCTCCATCTAATTATTATTTTCATCACATTAAAATACTAGCAATTTGTGTAAAAAAAAAAATATTTGCCCATTTAGTAGGTGGGCCATGGCATAAACTGTGCAACTGAACAAAGCAAAGTAAATAGCTTAGTAAAAAACACCAGTAAACTTTACAATAAAATGATCACACACAGGTACAGATATATATTTATGTATGTATGCATGTATCTATCAATTATCAATTTCCATATTGAAACCCTGAAATTTTAGACAGTGTTTTAGTTCCAGGCTAGAGCAACACCCAATATGTAATCTGCCCACCTACTAAATGGGCAAATATTTTTTTTACACAAAGAAACGTTGGTTGACAAGAATTTGAGTTATTGCATCTGCAACAGAGAGAAAATGCAATGGACCAGACCAGGATTTGAGCCTGGTCTTGCTCCCTGGATCTCCTATATATGGTGCTCTACCAACTGAGCTATTTCAACCCCCTCTGACCGCTACAGACCAGATTGTAAATGTCCATTCCGGATTGGTTTGAACTTCTTGTAAAATGTGCAGTCTTAAGGTTGAAAATCATGTTAGGAGGTGGTTTTTGTGATGGTGCACTCTCATAGATTTTGATTGACCCTAAGAGGAGAGAGAAAAAAAACCCAAAGAAATATTTCATAAACATGTATGGGGCAGCCTCCCACTAGTGCAAAATGCATCAATTTAATTTGTAGCAGTATCAGAGAGGACAATTGATCTACCGACATACCAACCAATACGTGCAAAACAATGTCTTTTTTCTCTAAACAAAAAACCTCAACACCCCCCCCCCAAAAAAAAACCCCCAAAAAACAGCCCACAGTGAATTATTTACATGGAAGTTTGCCTCATTTAAAGCACACAATAAAATGAACTGAGATGTGCCAATTTCAACTTCAGTAAAAATGGAGTGCATCTCATCAGAAGCATTTCTGTTAAAAACAAAGGTCTCCCCCAATTGAAAGTGCTCATACTGAAGTGTCAGTTAGGAAAGTGAACATAATTTGTATATTAAAAAAATGCTGTTAAAATACTCATCTTAGTTTAAACTTTATTTATTTTACGACGATTAGCAAACAAGTTCTGAACTAATATTAATGCTTCTCATTAGCTTAGATTTTGTCATGAAGGGATCTTCAATGTGGGAGGAAACCAGAGTACCTACCTGGAGGAAACTTGTGTGTCTGAGTGGGCAACCACAATACCCTCTCACATACGACCACTGTTGATCCGGAGGATTGAACTTGGGTCGCAGCGGTGAGAAGTGAGTGCGTTAACCACTACACTACCTGGACACCCATTCACTCCTCTCTGATTCACTGCAAACTGTAGCGACTTATCAAACAGTGTGAACATCATTAAATGATAATGCACAAAATTTCAAGCAGGAGAAGTGTTCACAAGCTACTGACACCCTCCACCCCTCTTGGATCCACCAATAACTGGATCCTCACATCCTGACAATATGCTCATCTACAGTTCCAAGTCTGTCTGATAAGCCAGGAGGAGAAGCATTCACAAGATTTAATGACAGACTGAGGGACAGACTGAAAGCCTGACAGATGGACAGAAAGTACAAAAACAAATATGTCTCCCCTCCGTATGAGGACCTTATGAACCGAGATGCGTCAATTTTAACTTCAATCTAATGAAAGGTAATGATCTTGATCAGAAGCATTTTGTTTGCATCCCCATGTTTTGTTTCATATTTTTTGGTAATTTGCAGGGTACTTTGTCAAGAGAAATGGCCAAGGTAACATTTCACCTTTTCCCACTACCTATTACAAGACTTCCAACAATCTTGAATGATTTAAACATTACCCATTGTTGTACAGTGTTCAAGACGATTTCTTCAATCCTTATTTGCTGACACACATGACCTCAATTGAATTTCTATAGAATTCATCAATTGTAAAACATGAATTTTAAATACTTTTAAAATATGATGTCTAAAATGCGAGTGAGCATTGAGTAGTAACCTATTTTACATTTTCTAGAATAGCTCTTGCTTAAATTATATGCAGTGTGAATAAATTGTCACTGGAGATTTTGTGGATAAATCACCTTTAGCAGATTTGCATTGGATAGTACATTTGTATTGCACACTTTGACAGTGCTATAAATGATAGTGTGAATTCAGCTTGGAGGTGAATAAATAACAGGCATTGTTTTATGGACTTTGAAAAGTTAATTAGTATATTTTTTTTAATTGAGCATTCATGTAAATAAATCATTAAAATTCTAAATTGAGCTATTGATTTTTGGTGGCATTTTGAATTACTCTGAAATGCTGAAAAAATAATTCTAGCGGGTATTGATGGTTATTTTCTGACCACACTGCCAGCCAGAGGGAGGGAATATGCACATGTTGCAATCACAATGATCACAAAGAAGCCCCCATTCCATGAAATGACGAACTTATATTGACAAACTTCTCCATGTCATGTGGAGAAAATGACATGCATGATTTTTACACATGCATCCATCAAAGACAGATCAGTGGTAGAAAAATACAGCTCGTTCTCCTACGCATGCAAAGATTTTTAATAAGTGGTAATGCTAATGTTTTCTGTGTAAAAAAAGATGACGAGATAAAACAGCTTCATTTCTGACACAACTGAATTATAAGCACTAGTTGTAATGTCATGATGGTTTGGATACAAAAAAATTGCAAGCCGAGAATGCTTAGGAATCGTTCTTGAATTCTTAATCTTAATTTCACTAATTACAATGGGATAATAAAAATCTAACAACACATAGGATTTATTTTACTTGACATATCAACAAACACAAATAAAATTGTCTTAAACTGATGATATTCATATTTATTTACCTGATCTTCCCGAGGCTTTTGCAGGACGTAACCTATCTCGACTGACTTCTAGTCTGAAAACAATGATCATCCAATCTGTAGATGATGCACATCTTGTATTCAAACAAAGACAGGCTCTTCACCATCTCCTAAATCAATGCTTACCAACCCCTACATCAATAATTCTCTTCATATCCATCGTAAATCTCACCACAAAACACAGTCTTATAAATATTATAATGGAATGAATCTTATCACATTGTACACCATATTAATCAGCATTGATTGGGGATGACTGGTAAAGAGACTCTCGTGAAAATATTATGCAATTTTCAACCTTATCTGGGCGACACAAAAAGTCCCGAGATTGATTCAAGAACTCCAGCACCGATACAGTACCAAACAATTTTCAAAGATGAAACCAGGTGGAAAAGTATCTTAATCTGAATAATACAACATGGAAATTTCTATGTCTAATGATAAGTGTCCATTACATCAGTTTTCCTCCTTCATATACTGAATTAGCAAATTTCAATAAAATAAAATAAAGTTTTATCAATACACTGAAGCATTCTTTCACAAAAAGCTATGAATGCAGTTAATTTCACATGGAGTCTGATGCACTTTGTATCAATGTTTCCTAAGAGGTGCCAACAATTACACCCTGTTAAAAGGTCACAACCTAAAAACTCTTTTCTAAAAGCCCATTTCTAGCTATTTTCACATCATTAACCTCTCCCCATAGTGGGATTTCCCTGTACACAACTTTACAAAATTTCACACCACACACTTTCATCAAATAATGGTTGGAAGAGAATGCTTTTCTACACTGATTCACTCACCCATCCACATCCAACACCATCACACTACAACGTTGGGGGGGGGGGGATGGGATAATCAAAGCACCTACTTTTGTCCGATTTCCTCGATGTAAACAACAGCCGGATCACTTGCTTCGGGTCCTATCTGTTGTATGTGGCCATGATACAGGGGCCCTTCTGATGACAACACCTAATCACAAAACACTGAATCAATTCATCCTCCCACTCAGTAGATGGAGAATTCATCAATAGGGGATAGTGAAGCCCTAGATCTTTTATATGGTTCCTCTGCATTGTGCTTATTTGTTCATTATGACAAGCATATCAGATGAAAAATCTTACATCATATTAAAAAACGTATAGTGTGCACACATAATAGGAGAAAACTACAATCAGTCTGAATGAAATGCGTACGTGCCACAAATGGGAAATTCATGAAATCTTTTTACTATCATGTAATTTGTCCCATTACCTTTCAGTTATGTCAAAATTTTCATTTAAAAAAAAAAAAAAAAAAATTATATTGTACTAACGAATTCCATTCGAACTTGAATGCGATTAGAAAAATATGGTACACAATCTACGCATTATTGGAGAAAACGCACACAGGTACTGTGAAATCTTGGTCCTCTTTTTTCGTATATTCAAGAGCAAATGGAGAAGACAGCATTTGACAGCTACAACTACAGTTTACAGCCAGATTTTAATGAAGATAAATGGAAAGCTTACAAGACGAGAGATACCATCAATTTTATTGTTATCAATAGTTCAAACACAAGCGTTATAGAAAATATACTCTTACATTAAACCCCCATCAATGGGATTTTCTCTTTAAATACCTCAACAAATGGCAGTTTTATCTTGTTGTTATACTTCCTTGTAAAATGATGCAAGATCTCACAACATTTGAACTACTGAGTCATAATACACAAATAAGCTTATCCTCCTTACCTGATATACTGAATAAAACAAAACTTCAAACGGAGAAAAGCATTTCTATTCACAACACAACTTTCGTTTTCCTTAACATTTTTTTCCCCCCCGTTTATCATCAAGTTTTCTTTTATTAAGTAAAGGAGTCAGTTTAAATGCATTAAAATGCAATCATTCAGAAACCCCATGATATATACAATGATGTGAAGTGGTGAGATGATTGCATAGAGATAAGAAAATGCATGCTAGGCGTCATCAAGTTGTGTCAAATCACCATGACAGATTCGCCTCAATCGCCAGCATTCAATTGATGATTAATGTACCCTAGAAAAAAAAAAAGAAAAAGAAAAACACCCAAGGACTTCTCCATGAATAAAAGATGGGTGGAGTTCCCAAGAATATGATTTGTAGATCAGTACAAATTGTCAACATAAACATTAAGTGTACACTAGTCTCCATTCACCCTATTATAAGAAGATATTTTCAACAGCAGAGAAGATTTTGTGAATTTTAGTTTATTATAACGAGACATTTTCAACAGTATAGAAGATTTTTAAATTTTACTGAATTAGAATGATATATATCCATCAGTATAGACGACTAATGAATTTTATTTAATTGCAATGGTATTTTCAACAACAGTGAAAATTTATAAATTTTACTTTTAAACTTATAATGATATATTTTCAATAGTACAGAAAATTACAGAAAATTTTTCTCACGTGAGAAGTTATCCTGATTTTAAATGATATAGTCATCTTCACAGCCGTCAGAGATGCATGTATTATGGTGAATCTCTTTTGTCGCATGAAACTTGGCCATTTCACATGTTGGTAATTAATACTGACAAAAGAGATTACACTAGATTCATGTTTCAATTGGATTACCAGTCTGAATCAATTCCACTCAAAGGATGATTAATGTACCCAAAAATAAAATAAATAAAATAAAAATACTCAAGTACTACTCCATGAATAAAAAAAGATGGGTGGAGTTCCCAAGAATAACTCAAGAGGTCAGTTGAAGTAATCAACATAAAAATTAAGTACATGCCAGTCTGTATTCTCCCTACTAAAACAAAGTGATCTATAGTTCTTTAAGTATACACCAGTCTGTATTCTCCCTACTAAAACAAAGTGATCTATAGTTCTTTAAGTATACACCAGTCTGTATTCTCCCTACTAAAACAAAGTGATCTATAGTTCTTTAAGTATACACCAGTCTGTATTCTCCCTACTACAACAAGGTGATGTATATAGTTCTGTGACACAATCGACAGTCACCTCACAAGGAAAAAAAAAAAATGAATCAAACATTACAGAAGTCCTGTAGTACAAAGTCAATGAATTGCGACTAATCAGTGACTACCAAGCTGACGAGGAAGTGTGAAACCAGGTGTCCGGAAAAATACCATAAAAGATGTAATTATGTGGTGGAACTAATTTAGTGCTACGATTCTACGTCATACAAGAATGTGTTGTAAGCCGACATTCCCCAATGAATTGTATAGCAACCTTGCCAAGGAATGAAATGGTGACGTTAAATTTGAAGATACTTTATATCTGAGTAATTAGTGTGCAAGAAATTTACTGTTGATCGGAATTCAAGTTGTTAAGAAATTTGATTTTACTCCTACAATTGTTTCGCAACATTTCTTGAAGACAAAATTTTGAAAAACGCTACCTCCACATATAAACCACATGAACAAGTCATTTCATTTAATAATAGGTGAATGAACATGAACACCACAAACCACCCCTTCTTTATACTACTAATCAATGAAAATTTTACCTTCTCAACTAGATCCTACCCTTTCTAATTATCTATCATTCCCTCTCGACTAAAATAGCTTTTCGATTTCATCTTCCCCGATCTTTCCCCCACATAAATCTTGGCCCTTGTCCCCACAACAACTCCTTCTTTCCCTCGTCACCCCGACCCATTCTCGAAAATCCTCTCACGCCTACTAGCTGTGGTTCTTTTCCCTTTGTTGTTGTTGTTGTTTACATGGTTGCACAAGTACGCAAAACCAGGCAATCAAATGGGTACAATTTTTGTTCATAAAGAAAAGAGAATAAAGTTAATTATTTCTGAGGATTCCACAAATAACTGATGAAACCACAACATCCCTCTTCTCTACCCATTTCATCAACTTCCATTCTCTGAATATTTCCATGCCTTCAGCAAGTGATATATATTTTTTTTTTTGGCTACAGAGGGACTTACCAAAAAATAAAATTGTCCTTGAGCAAAACTCTGGGAGTAAAATAAGTTATAAACATGTTTTTTATTTATATTATTTTCTGTTATTATTTTTTCCCCCCTGAAAACACCAAAGCCAAACAAAGGAAATTTTAATTTTTTTAAGGTTATTTTCTATATGAAGGGACAGCCTTCTTACCTGACATTTATCACCAGCAGAATATGTCACCGATTTATATCGTTCCCTGTGAATGGCTTCTACAACAGAGAAACAAAAAATCACTGCAAATAGCGACATTTTTCTCGGAATCGGTAGGTAACATTAACAATCGCCCCTCATATCGCAGACTTACTCCCTCTCATGGTCCTTGGTTCTTTCATGATTCTCCTGAGAATTTCTCAATGAATTCTCGCAACATTACATGTAACTTTAAGTTGAAAGTTTTTTTGGAAGTGAAAACCTATCAATTAAATATTAGCAAGTATGAAGCAAAACAAATCAGTTAATTTAAAGTTAATCTGTTTTATTCATTTTCAGTTAAAATAACAACAGGGTAGATATTGAGGAGAATTTCCTTTAAACCCAAGGCATTAAGTGACACCATCAACAGAGTGGTCAATATTGTAAGAGAAAACAATCCACAAGGCTGACAATGGAGTCAGAGATCTAGAAAATCATTAGGAATGACAATATTTATAATGCTGAATTCACTAGCTTGACTTCTGTTTTACACAATGAAGACATTTGGAAAATCAGCAAATTCAAATGGAGCTATATGGTAGCTGCTTTTTCAGGTGACCTAAACCAAATAAAAGTCCCAACCCAAACACACCATTACTCATAGAAAAGTCCCAACCCAAACACACCATTACTCATAGAAAGGTCCCAACCCAAACACACCATTACTCATAGAAAGGTCCCAACCCAAACACACCATTACTCATAGAAAAGTCCCAACCCAAACACACCATTACTCATAGAAAGGTCCCAACCCAAACACACCATTACTCATAGAAAGGTCCCAACCCAAACACACCATTACTCATAGAAAAGTCCCAACCCAAACACACCATTACTCATAGAAAGGTCCCAACCCAAATACACCATTACTCATAGAAAGGTCCCAACTATTTGATGCAACTGCCTCAAAACTCGGGGGGTGGGTTGGGAGAGTGGTTGTTTCTTAAAAAAAAAAAAAAAAATTTGACATCAACCAATTTGATTCAACAGATCTAAGACAAAGAGGTGGGAACTTTAAGAAACAAATTTTGCCCAAATTTTTTCTAACACTAACACTTCAAGTAAGAGTTCCAAAGTTGATTAACAAAAATTAAATGTTTGATCTATCATCTGAAGATGTCATTGAACAGCTTAAAATTGGGTCCTTCATCAAAATTTGGTGCCAAACGAGCTCCACAAGACGGGACACACCCCATGGCAATGAGTGTCTACACTATTTTTCTAAGAATATCCCAAGATAACCTTTACCTTTGGATCCCAAAATTAATTGCGTTCTTTCTTAATAACAAAGCTACATGTGACAAATCACATCAGCCGTGCAAACCTTCTGGCTGTGAAGTGTATACAAGCTCTTTCTATGAAGTTCCAATGACCTTGAACTATTCCTTTTGGCCCCAAAATCAATAGTGTTATTTTTCTGTTAATAACAAAGTATCACTTCAATTGTGTAAAATGAAAAAAAGTGTAGCCTGTAGAGTATTTAAAAGCTTTTTTATTAAAAAAAATTAAGTCCCATAGTGACCTTGAACTTTGGACCACCAAAATCAATTAGGTTCTTCCTCTCTTGATATCAAAAGATACTCATGAAGTATCGAATCAATCAACCAAAACTTGTGGCCTGTAGAGTGTCTACAACCTTATTGCACACAAATACTATCATATGAATGGTCCACCTGTGGTATTGTAATGAATTGTATAGGATAATGCAATGGAAAAATTAAGCAGCTGCACCAGGCGAGTTCCATTTAGTAAATCAAAATGTGCTCCATATTGTAGCTAACTGTGATTCTTATACTACAGTGACAGGATAGTTACAAAGGAATCTAGAGTTATTCATTGCCAAAACGAAATTTTTTTTTTTAATGGTCATTCTTGCATAATGACATCACCTTTAGGTATGATTAAAATGTTATTATTCAGGGGTCAAAATTAACTTTTTCTAACACAGGCTAGTCTTAACCTGCATGAGGATATAAAATCCACAGGCTAACACGAAAATAAAATAACACAAATACTACAAATGGTACGACGTGATCGTTGCACCTGTAAGCACATGATGCACTCTGAATTGATATCAAACACTTAACAAATAGAAAAGCCTTTAAGTAGGTCATGGTGCACCAATTTATCAGACATGTGAACTGATTATGTATTTCTACGAGAGGGAGGTTGTGACAAAATGTCAGTGCAATTTCTGTATCCATGATGAGAAAAAGTCCAGAAAACTATGTGACCTACCTTTAGCCCTAAAGTAGGTCTCGGTGCACTAAGGAAGTTGAAATATGAACCACTTATGCATTTTTCTGAGAGGAGGGGTTGGACAAAACTTTAGAGCAATACCTGTTTTCATAATGAAAAAAAAAATCTGGAAAACTGTTTGACCTACTTTTATCCCTATAGTAGGTCATGGTGCACCAATCCAGCTGAAATTCAAACTGACCTTGTATTCTTTCAAGAGTGACTAAATTACAAGGCAATATTGTATCCATAATGAAAGCAAGGTTTATCCACTAAGTGATACTATGCCTTGACCTATGACCTTGAGAAATAATAGGCATCCTCCACTTGTCATAAGGTGTACATGTACCAAGTTTGATGGTCCTAGCCCCAATAGATTGGTCTGTATTCTGCCTGCAAGGTTTTCCTATTAACTGGTGCTACAACTGTGACCTTTGACCTTGAAAAACAACAGGCATCTTCCCCTTATCATGTTGATCAAATGTACCAAGTTGTAAGGTTCTGGAGTTGATGGTTCATTTTGTATTTTCCCTACAAGGTCTGGACAGACATGTCCTTTCACACTTGCCCAGTCAAGTGGCAGCTTTTGCTAACGTGACAATCGGAACATCCTATACATAGCCCCACATGGTAAGGGAAATTTCAACATGATGTATTCAAAATGACACAACAGTCTAAATTTGGTTTGAAAGAGCATAAAACAATGATTTATAACACGTATTCAATATATTCATTTCTCTTAAATTTATGGCACGGTACTTTGGTAATAAAGTACACAGCCTTACGAAGACAAGTCAGGAAAATTTTGGTCATAACATAGATTATGTGTGACTATATTAGAATACAGGGTGGAATTTTATACCATTTGGTTTATTTGTTTTTTCATCTGTGAACTTGGGTACCCTTTTTATAGAGTTTTAATATTTTTACTATTTAATAGTACATTTGAACCCAAGTGATTTAGCAGTCTTTGCTGTAAAAAGTAAAAAAAAAAAAGGATGTTTGTCATTAAACAAACAAATTGTAGCATGGTATAAAATTCTGTCCGACATCTAAAAATGCCTCAACAATTCTTTGAAAAAGGTAACCAATATGTATGTAGGTTAACATATATGCAAGTATATATGTTGCCTTCTTCTTTTATTACACATTTAAAACGCCCATTTTTATGAACTTCACAAACACATTTCCGAGCTTGTACTTGACAATGTTCACTAAATTTACCGCATGGGTGTCACATAGAAAGGGATGTAGCACTCCACAATTAGAATTCAGATTCTGAATTATCATGAAACCCTTAATTGCACTTTTTTTGTAAATACAATAAAATCATCCATTTTATGCCTTTCCACTACTTTTACTTCAAAACAAATAAAAAAAAACCTTACACACTTTTCCAGAAATCGTTTGATTATTTGCAAATTTAAGCATTTTTCAAACATGAGTGAAATTGAAGCACTTCAAGGTCCCTGTGTGAACCAAAGTGTCTTCAAAATATCCATCACTCAAGAAACATTTCAATCACTCAAGGAGGCATGCTACACCAGAGAAATTTGATGTGGATGAAAAAGGGAGGATACGTACAACAATATTTTGAATTTGAAAACCCTCAACTCTATTTAGTAAAGACAAAAACAAAAAGTTTTAGTAGAACCTACTGAGCTATCCAGCTAGGCAATCGAATTTAAAATGATTACACAAGTACTGCTGATATTTACATTTTCATTCAAATTTGAAAAGCAAGTCAGCCATTATGACAATGTGGTATAGCCTCCTTCAGTGTTACTGTCAGTCAGTGCCTTCAATTAAATCAGATTGTGAAAGTTGCATGAACAATTCAGACTACATTACTTTTTACTAAAATTCACTGATGTCACATTGACACAATACCTCTTTTTTCTTCCTCCCAAATGTCAAGTTCTGTGTTTCTATAAATTACTGGGTCCAAGGCTTTGGCGATTCTATATGGAACAGGAGGGCTTACTCGTCGACCAGCGATCTTTTCATTCTGAAAAATTTCACAGAATTATGAACCATGTCAAATTTAAAGATGAAACATCTTTTCAATTCATACAAACTGACAATTTAAGTTTCCTTAATGAGCAGAAGAATGACAAATTCTAACATACTTCACTACCAATTGCCTACAGTTACTTGAATCCACATGGACAATAGCCGTAAGACAGGAATTCCTACTGCATTATTTGAAAAAGGACATTTGTAAGTTCAGTATGGTACTCAGAATGGGTATCTTACATCGAGTCTGATCGATGAAGCATGTGTCTATATATACATCCATTTAGCAGAGACTACCTTGAGGCAACAGCTGCTCAATCTGCTATAAAAGTAAATTACCTCTCATTATAAAAACGATTTGATTCATTAAGCATCACCTCCAAAAATTATTTCAATACAAGCTTTTATTTATTCCTCTTTCTGAAAGCCCATGCTTTGTATTCCAGGTTACAAATTTAACAAGTAGATTCAAAGAATATCATTTTAATAATTTCCATACAAAGTGGCTTGACACACAAATAAGTTACCATATGGCAAATATAGCATGATAACCTCCAAAAATCATTCAAGGGAGATCTTTTTTCTTTTCACAGTCCTTTAAACAGAAATTTCCACAGAGTACTTTTTCCACCCCCCCTCCCCCCCCCCAATGCCAACTCCTCCTGGTAGAAAATCACACCAGGACAGTATATGATATGCCTGTCTGGAACCATCTGTACATGATGCGCATGCATTTGCATGCTTGAAGTCAAAAGCTGTGACTTTCTCATTTAC
The DNA here is from genome assembly GCA_024699665.1 of Ostrea denselamellosa. Classification (NCBI taxonomy): domain Eukaryota; kingdom Metazoa; phylum Mollusca; class Bivalvia; order Ostreida; family Ostreidae; genus Ostrea; species Ostrea denselamellosa. The sequence goes on along the minus strand of JAMZEH010000071.1, from coordinate 4,438,794 downwards.
AATCCCAAACTGAGACCACAGTGACCTACTTTTGGTTTATAACACACCTCCCCAAGACCACGTTCGATGATCCAAGGCTTCACAGTGCCCATGACCTGATATAAACTTGATTTATACACATTTAACCACATAATTCCAAAATGAGACCAGTGTCCTACTCCCAAACTGCATCAACCGATAAAGTTTGATGGTCCTACATCTCACAGTTTGCAAGACATGATTCAGACACGATTTGAGTATGTTAACTCTAAAATTCCCAAAGGAGGCTGCAGTGACCTATTTTGGGTTACGACACACTTCCCTCTGCTCTCTTTTTAACATTTAGCAGCTGACAAATTTTGTTAGTCCGAGACACAAAAAAAGAGCTAACAGACAGACAGACAGATGGGAGAGCCTATACCATAATCAAAACAAATCACTGCGAGTGACTTAGAATTTTCATCTTGCATAAATTTCTAATTAAAAATACGTCATAATGTCAGTGCAGTCTGTTGTGCTGATCTAGCTACCTTTCAAGTCAGTACCAGGAGCTTCGTTACTTGTTTATGAATTTGATAACAAAACCATGGCTCAAACACAAAGTAAAAGAGACTAACATTTGTGTGAACAGAGGAGAACATAACCAATGCTCAAGATCGTGTGAAAATTCAGAATTTGGACAAGCGAATGGTTATCTTTGCATTAAAATGTCCTTCTACGGGAAAACATCAACAGATCTGTATATTAATTGGATTTATAAATTAAAAGTCATCATTATTTATGACAAAAGGATACAGTTTACAATCTTAACAATTTTCATACTGTGAAGATGAAAACAGTGGTCAATCTCAAACATCCTACAAAGTATACAAGTAACATAGACTCCTGGACATAACAGATCAGATGCCCAAGAGGAGTAAGCATCCCCTGTTGACCTGTCACACCTCCCGTGAGCCCTCCATCTCATCAGGTAAATAGAGTAACCCATAGTCAAAATCGGCATGTAAAGTACAGCGTAACAGTTGGTATGAAACACGCCAGACACCATTTAACCTAATGGAAGGTTGTATTTACATTTAAGGTCATCATTACAACCATAGTAGTTTTAAAAAATGCTGGCTTTAAATGAGACTATTGAAACCCCTGTAACATCAACTTACTTACCAGTAGGATATAAATTTACTTTTGTCTTTGTATAGAATCAAGTGTACTTCTCTTTAGAACTTGCTCCGAGCTTTTTTCGCAAGAATTGTCAGCTAGAGCAAGTCCCTCCCTTCCAGATTTCTGTTTATTTTAGTAATCAGATAGTTTAATTGTCACAAGGAATATGCCAAATATGAAACCCATGTTACAGCACTGAGCAAAGGTCATAGGCAGATGGAAGACTGAACTAACAAACGGATGACACAAATAATGTCCCTGCTTTTTCAAGCAGGTGGAAATCATTTTGGTTTGCCTTGTAGCATATGTAACACAATGTAGATAATGCATACACAACATTAATTTTTTATGACACAAAGTTTTAATGTTGATAGATACTGTAACACAAGGACTTCTAATGGACCATATTTTTTTTGTTCAATCATCATGATGTTTCAATGCCCCTACAACTCTCCAAGCACTCAAGTCATCCGTTACAGATGCTTACCTTAGTAAAACACTCTTCTCCACTGGTTGTAGAGTCTGGACTATATTCTGCACTACAAAGTTAAGATACAAGTCATTAATCTGAATGACAGTATTTCTTGTGTCCGTTTGCTATCCTCATCAATCAATGCTTCTTAAAATTAAGTTATTGATCAAACTGCTAGACCTGAAGAAAACTTTCAACAGCTGTGACTGCCCCATCCTATCTCAACGTACAAATCTGTTTATGCATCATAATCACTCAGAATACAATACTGTCACTCAGCAAGATTTAAAAAAAATTTCTTTGTTCATGAGATAACATGTCACTTCATTACTCTGCAGCATAGCTGTGTACTGAGGTCAATCAATATATACATATATTTTTTTTAATATCATGTAGAACACATTTCTCAATGATTTTCAATGAAGCTATAATGGCATATCTGAAAACTGAAGGATGCTTCATAAATCTCTACAACTTTGTACGATTTCTGTCCTTCATTTCTACATGTTCTCCTTGACTATTCAAACTACTGATCACCCCCCACCCCTTTCCACCATCCACCCATTTTAAATCATTATCATCACATCAAAATGAAACTGTGATAAAATTTTTGATAACTCTAATAAAATTCAATCTTCATTAAAGAAGTGAAATTAGATAATTTTTCACCCCTTAAAAAAATGAAATGTTAATCTCTAATTACAACTTACTCCAAAACAGGAAAGACTCCGTTCTTGTTTTTGTGTTTGTTTTGTTCACGAATTATGTGGACTGCCTCTTCCAGCTCTGAATGGAGATGAAACACCTTCCTGTATAAAATCTCATACACAATCGCTGGAAAATTTAAAAAGAAAATGCAAAAATTACAGTGCAACAGACCCAAATTAACTTGAATAAGCAGTACATCAAAGTAAATGATGGGTTTACTTCACTATTTTACTCTATACAATATCATTAGACCATATGATAAAAAAAACAATTTTATTTTCTTTAAATACTGGGCTTATCTGAATTGCTTAAACACTTTTATTCACGTTTACATCCCTGGGTAAATTTCTGCACTTTTGTTCTGTCTAAACACAGATATTTTACTATCTCTGAAATTTCAATTCACCATAACTACAAGCAAAAATAAATCGTAAGCTGTTTTAATCCATCTATTGCTTCGAGCCGACCCAAAATTCGATTTATTTTATTCCATTAGCCAAGTTTTTTTTTCAAGACTAAAACCTATTTTATACAGGGCAGCCTGAGTGAAAAGACAGCTCCTTTCCTGGTCATCTCCGAGGACTCTGATCTCATCCACTACATTTTCTACCTTCCACTTGTATTTGGTGCAATATGGCCTGCCCCTACAACTGACAAGAGAAAATGTCTGCCAGGAAAGACCCCCCGACATTTCCTAGTGGAGACATTAAAAGAATGTATGGGTCAGACTGGTTCAATCATCAGCAACCAGACAGCTCAGATGGTCGAGCAGTACACTAGCGATGCCCTGGGTTCAAATTGTTGTCTGTCAATTATGACAGTTTTCTTATAGCAAGCTTTGCACAACAACTGATTTACAACAACATAGCAAATCGACAAAAATGGCATGTGCTGCCGCCTGGAAACACTTGGTGTAATCATGGATACTTGTATTCTTGTCTGGTAATGGATGAAATGAACACATTTCCCTCTACACAAATGGCAAGCTGTGTAGCTCTGCATGGTCAAGTTTGTGAAAAAGCAGCACATTTACTTGCATCATCAAATTGCAAGTTCTTCATGAAAAATTTGCAGACTAGTATAGACCAATGGCGAGTGGTACTTACATTGACAAACTGCCAGTTCCGCATGGTAACATTTTGTGTAAACACAATCCAGCTGATCATTGTCAAGTCGACACAGAACAATCTGAAAAATGCATTTGATCTACAAAAATCTGAAAAATATCAGTGCAAATGAACAATCAAACCTAGAAGATTTTCAACCCCCTTATATATTTTTCTAAATCTTCAATTCCATTTCTATGGTGTACATTTCAATTAAAACTATCGATTGGTCAGGAGATTTTTACAACAACAAAAAATCAAGAAACCATCTTGCTCATAAGCCTAAGACTCTCAAGTTTAACTTTGAAAGCCCTATTCACTCTGATAATTGAATGTTTTCTTTGCTAGAACACTTGCATAATTTGATGAATTGTTTAACTTGCATGACTCCAAGTAGAAAATTTCATAAAACATTCGACTGTCAAACTCGAAATCCTGATGTGGCTACACCCTTTCCTTGGGGCAATGATTGATTGATAAAATATTGTTTAACGTCCCGCTCGAGAATCTTTCACTCATATGGAGACGTCAACATTGCCGGTGAAGGGCTGCAAATTTAGGCCTATGCTCGGCGCTTATGGCCTTTGAGCAGGGAGGGATCTTTTACGTGCCACACCTGCTGTGACACGGGACCTCGGTTTTTGCGGTCTCATCCGAAGGACCGCCCCTATTAGTCACCTCTTATGACAAGCAAGGGGTACTGAAGATCTATTCTAACAACCCGGATCCCCACGGGGACCTTGGGGCAATGAAATGAACAAGATGCTCATGGGCCTCAACGGTTACACAAGTATCACATTATAGCAAACAAAATTTCAATTTAGGAGCGTTACAGGAGAGCTTCTTTGAAACTTTATATCTCTTATCATCCAGCATTTCTTTATCAATATGAAAATTTCTAACCATTTCATCATTGCCCTTTACCTGGCAAAATGTCCATGGTTCAAACACCATACCATCTCGTTAGTCATTTACAACCCCTGTGCCACATTAGAGTTTAAGCTATCACACCATTAAAAAACAAGAACTTAGAATGGATACTTTCAATATATTTACTTGTTACCTTAATGTAGTGCCTCTTCATAAGCAACATTTATGTCGCACATGAACTTCGACTTCTCCAAACTTTTCTTCACCAATGACCTTGACCTAATGACCTTAGCATATTGCCTCATGTCCCAATTCAGGCAGGATTCTCCCGATTTCTGTCATTGGTAAAATTCATTCCCATTTTCCTAATATGGAAACTAAAGTCCCCAAAATCCCACTTTTGTAAAAATATTCCCGATTCACAACAACAAACTCAAAATTTCCAACCCAAAATCAAAATCTGATGTCACGTCTTTGCGGCTTACTGATCAGAAACCGGGACAAGCATGCATTACTGATCACCCATGTTGCATGTCTGGATGCATGTATCAGTACAATTTACCTGGTCTACCTCTGCTGGGCATTTACTGGGCAATGAAGAGCACGTTGTGATAGTAGTAATTAATTGGGAAGATGAATTTCAAATTGGCATATTCTGTACACAAACATGAACAACGACAATGATAGTTACACCATCCCAAACAAGAAGCCAAATCACCACATCGCTCCCACATTTTTAATTTTCTCATGAAAAATTTTAACTAATTTGGCTAAGGCTGTCACGTTTACAAAATTTTGTAAACGTTTAAATGAAGCATTGTAAACGAAACGTTACCGTTTAAACGAAGTGTTGTATAATTTAATAAAATAAAATACGCACAGAACTTTAAGACCCATTAATGACCATTATGTTTGTGTTTCAGTTTTCATCATTCTATGGACAATGCAGAGATTGTCACCGGACGTTCCGGAGTATAAATATAAGACAGAATAAAATACACGAACATAGATATCCGGATAGCATTTAAATTGAATTCAATTTTATTCACACTGTACATTTGCACAATACAGATCACAAATTCACAATAAAATTCATTTTTCAAATTTTCATTTCAGTGATTTCACATTAGATTGTCCAGAGAGGGCAGAGCTGGTGCCGCGCCTTCTTCCGTTGGTTCGGTTTTAACATGGACTTCACATGCAGCCGGTGCAGCGCAATTCACTTTATGTTTTAATCTTTTGTTCAAAAAGATCAGTTTGTCCACGTTCTCAGTGTCAAGGGAGGAGCGCAGTTTTGCAACAGTTCCATCTGCTGTGGAAAAGATGCGCTCAGAGGCAACGGACGTTGCCGGTGTGCATTGCAAATCCTTTGCGAGTTTCAGATAGATATAATTTGATCTCTTCATCTGAAGTGGAAGGGGTAATTATTTTGCAATCTCCGGTGTCAAAATATGATCCTAACAGGAAGGATATATCATCCTGAGAAAGTTTACTTCTCTTGCATTCGGGCTCATTCTCGCCTTCCTTGATGTCTGCTTCTTGTGTTTTGCTTTCGTTATTAATACTACATGCATCAATTTTCTGTCCATCGTCTTTTTGTTTTAAGATTTTATTTATCGTATCTCGAACAACATTGCGTTGCTCGTCATTGAGGAACGGAAGCGAGCGGTAACGCGGATCCAAGAATGTGCAGAGCATTGGAATACTCTGACACATTTCTGGTTTGTCCATATTGAACCTTTTGCGCAAATCGGTTTGCCCCTTCTGTTTGAATGTTGCGACTACACCACAGTCGCTGTCGTAAGATGGTGATTTACTAAGCTATATAAAATTGGGTAGACGCCACTGACAGTCGGATACTCCTCGCTGCACATGACACGAGTAGCCATGTACAAAGGCTTCAGAACAGGTATCATGCCTTCAAGTACTCGCCAGTGATCGTCATTCAGATCTAATGTACGCGCATCATTGGGTTTTGTTATACTAGCATCGTGAAGCACGGCATAAATAGCCAGCCTTTGTTGTTTGAGTCTCTCAAACATGTCGAACGTGCTGTTCCACCGAGTGGCCACATCAATGATTAAATTGTTTTCAGGTAGATTCATCTGTTTTTGTCTTGTATGTAGTTCATTTGTAGCTAGCACTGATTTTCTGAAGTGTGCAACTAATTTTTTTGCCACCCCTATTGTTCGCAAAACAGAATTTACAGAATCAAACGCACCTCTAATCGAAAGTTGTAAAGTGTGCGCAAAACAACGAATGTGTTTCCATTTCAGGTGCTCAACACACGAGACCATGTTGGACGCGTTATCAGTAACGATTCCTATAACTTTCTCGTCAGTAATGCCAAATTCCTGTGTTATTGCTTTTCATTTCATTAGCTGTGTTCTCACCGGTATGTCTGTCGGTGACTTTTCTGGTGGCCAAAACTGTATTTTGAAAGTTCCAGTCATCATCAATAAAATGGGCAGTTTCTGTAATGTATGCCTCAGTGGCAAGGCTTGTCCAGTGATCTGATGTCAGCGCTACGGCAGACACGTTTTAAAATTTTTTTTTCAGTTTCTGTACCTCCTTGTCATATAGTAAAGATACGTAGTTTGAAATAGTTGCTTTTACCGGGATTTTATAATGTGGATTGAGTTCATTACAGAAATGAAAAAAAAATGACACATACCAAAGATGCCATGCAAGTGACATGTAAATATTCATACAGATTTTAAATTTGAACGTTTTTCCAGATTTGTATCCATACATTTAGATATCTTATTAGGAATTTTCTGGAAGGGGGGGGGGGCCTATAATTGCCGTCAAAACCGTTAATAAATGTTTATTAAAAACAATAAAGCACATTTTGCAAGACGATCAAAGAGCAGCACAGTAATGCAATACAAGCCAGAAACATATAGTAAGAGATTCTGAGACCCTTTCAGTTTACTAATTAAATATGACGGGAAAAAATTGTTCACCGTTCCTATAGACTATAGTCAAACTTTTATAAATTCATTACTTCCCCTCGCAATTTGTTTAATAAGTTTATTCACTTGAAATAATTATTCAAATAATTTAGATTGTAATTTGAACCCTGCAAGATTTGTGCCACATATATAAGACATCGTTTAAACGTTTAGGGATTTTGTAAACGTTTACAGCCCAAACACGAAACGATACCGGTTACACGTGTACACGCGACAGCCTTAATTGTGGCCACTGTGCTAAAGGTCAATGACCATGGTATGAAATGTTCGGTCTTGCCATCAGGAGTCTATATACAAAACCCTACCTTACACGGTTCAGAACATATTGCCAAGGTCAATTTTTCTTAAGCCAGGAGTTGCAAAACTTTACTTAAGGTATTATCAGCCATCATCAAGTTGCGACATTCTTCTGGCCTGTATGAATAAGTTTGATGGTTCTAGCTCCAACAGTTTGGTTTGTAACCTGCCTGCAAGGTTTTCCTATTAAGTGATATTGTAACCTTGGCCTCCAAGTCTGAAGAACAAAATGTGTCCTCCATTCAGGAGGAGTTTGACATTCTGGATTCAAGCTTTCATGGAAATTTCAACTTTTTTGGGCACGTGGTTGTCTTTTCTTGATTATTTTCCCCTCGGTGGGAGCATGACCCTTCAATTGACCAATTTGAATCCTTTTTACCCAATATTTGTGCCAAGCTTGATCGAAATTGGTTCTCAAGATTTTTAAAAAGTGCCATAAATTTTATAAATTCTTCATTATTTCCATTTCAAAAAAGGTGACACTTCATGTGAACAAACTTGAATTTCCTCTTCACCTAAACATGCTTTATAGAAAGATTTGTTAAAATCAACCGTGTGGTTCTAGGGGGAGAAAACGTTAATTTTTTTGTTAGGGCTGGTGATCAAACAGCGATCAGAGCTTTCAACTAAAACCTGAAAAGTAAAGAGACAAGTTGCATCCTTGAAATGCATTTCCTCAAATCAAGACACATAACGAAAAATAGATGCAAACTGCTGAAAGCATACATCCAAATACCATACAAGTGAAAATTTTAACAAGACACAGCTTTAGTGACTTTTCCATAAAAATGGGTATATATAAATTTAGCACAAGATAAATTTAGTGTTTTTCTACTTCCAGGAAATACAACTATTACCTCCAATATGGAATAAATTACTAGTGATATTCAATTTCAGCAATTTCATAATTTTCACTAATAATGCCAAAACTAAATCCTCCCTAAAAATATCTGCTTATACAGCAACTCACCTTTCGCAAGAAACCATTTCCAGTCAAATCCACAGGGGGCTTTCCAACTACTTCGTAAACAACAAAATCTACCCTGCAACCAAATGAAAACTTCATCAATAACAAAATTTATCCATTGCACCAATACTTAAGCAAATACATGCATCAACAACAGAGAATGTTCCATTTCCTCAAGAACTGACTTACAGTTAAACAATACTATTGAGCAAGTCCATCTCTATGATACTCGAGATCAGTGCTGCAGTATATTGGGCCATCTATCTTGTATTAGTTATATAGGACCCAGTTGCACGAAGGCTGTGATTATCTACCCGTTGAAGGGTTGTAACCCTTCATTTGAACAAACTTTAATTCCCTTCATCCGAGGATGATTTGTATATACCAAGTTTGACTGAAATTGGCCTGCTGGTTCTGCAGAAGAATACCCAAGTCAAATTGGAAGGCCTTCCCCAAGCAATTTCTTAACCTTCACAGTTCACTTAAAATAAGCAGTTCCTTACCCATCAACAAGCCTCAATCCCATGCATGTCTCGTTTGCACAAGAGCATTCATCCACCAGTTTCTTAGCCTTCAGAGTTCCTTAACAGTTTTCAGGCAGTTATTTTGGCCGAAAAATTTAAATTAGATATTTCTACAAGCCTTCATTAATATTCATTTGAACTGCTTAAAACACTGCTGAGGAGCTGCTTACTTTAACCTTTGACCTTATTCACTGTGCCATATATGGAATACCAAACTGCTTATATTTATTCACTGTGCCATATATGGAATACCAAACTGCTAGAAAACTGCTTTCTTGTCAAAGTGCAAAACAGTTATTACTAAACTGCTTATCAAACTGCTTACAAATAACATTCACAATTACCAAAACAGCAACATAAACAAGAATGATTGCACAAGCTCAAGCAATTTATTTGAAACAAACTAACAACTATATAAAACATACTACTATCAATCCTTAGTTAACAAACTATAGGTAACAAACCACTAACAAATCACTAGAACATTGTGGACTGGAGATATCAAATTCCTAATATATCATCACAGATAATTTACAAACTCCTAACAAAGATAATTTGAAACAGATCAATTACACTGTGAAATATGATAAATCTTGAGTGCACACATGAAGAGTTCACATACATGATCATAGTAAATCCTTTGAATCTTCACTTGCTAGCTGCTAGATATTTAGTTACAATTATCACAATTTCCTCTGCATCAACTCCACTGTCATTTACATCCATAACTGTCACGATACACTGCAAAGTTTTACACTTCAGAGCACTTCTACACAGAAATACACACAGCTGATTCTTCAGGTTGATTTGGGCAACAATTGTCCAATTGATATTGTAGAAATTATTTGTCACAGAAAATGTATTCACACTGTCACAATGACTGCATGCATCTGACTATATCTGTACTCCAACAAGTTAAAGCCTTGATTTACGTTCCTTATATACCTCCATGAATCTCTAGCATGCCAGAGTAGGTAGAGGTACAGTCAGAGTGGTGGTGAAAGCCTTTTATAGGATTGATGTCTACATGGCTTGAAAAAAAAAAGTATAGAACAGAATTATGTTCATATTTAAATTTATCACATATTTTTAATATGGACTCAGTTGAAATAATACCATAATATAGTACATGATTAATATAGTACATGATTTTTGTTCTTAACTTCTGAATCTTTGAATGATGTACAGAAGATATTGTACTGTATTTTACTATGAGCACCCCCCATAAAAAAAACAAAAATAAAAAAAACAACAAACAAATACACCCTGTTTACTTGTCAATAGACTTGATACTTTGAGGCTTCATTCTTTGATACTATAAACAACCTCTTTAGCTACTGGAATGCTATCTTGTACTGGAAATCTCCAAGATTTGTGACTAACTGGGGTTTTGTAGAGGTCTCATTGAAATGTCTAGCCCCAGCCAACACCGAACTGGAAGCGACATTACAAAATCTTAATATGAGGACAGTGCTACTTGGAATAATTTATACTTACTAAATGAAAACATCTTGGTCCTAGGAAATAAATAAATCTGAGTAATATTGTAATGCACTTGCATGCACAGCTTTGCATGCCGACTCCTCGGCCATGTCTGAAAGAAGTATCAGCATCACAGTACTCACAATGCTGATCACGAAACTGTTCACGGTAACTAAATCTAAACAACTATGACATAAATTCACTAACACTACAAACAAACGATATAAGGCGAAATTCAACTGCAGATCTACTTTTTGTCTTTCAACATGGCGCGGTACCCGTTACTCCGTGCGATTTCACAACGATTTGGCGCGTGAATCCAACACTCGGGGGTGATTCTGGATCATGATCCATGTCCCAACTGCCTGTGCAAAATTCCACATTGAAAACGTTTACCTTAAAGGAAAATTCTACCTTATAACATATATAATATACACTTGAAAATAGGAAATAGCTATTTATCATGAAACTAAAAGTAAAATGAAACATGCACTTATGGTTAATATTTTTGACAATTCTTTAATAACTGATTTTCACTCATATAGATAATAATTATCTATGTTGTTATATTATTGGTAACAAAATTTGAAAAAATAAATGGTCAGTGTGTCCATGGGAATATTAATTTATTGTCAAATATTAATATAATATTGTTTCTGCATTACGTATATAATAATATTGTTATCACTTTCAAAGAGAACTGCTTGTGTTAATACAACTGCAAAGCAATGAGAATGTGCATCTGTGTTGACTGCTTAGATAAACTGCTAACAGTTAAAATAAGCAGTTCATGATAAAAGAGTATTCCTATTTTTCAAAATGGAGTTTGCATTGTCTCTTGCACATCACAATACCAAAGGCCTGAATAGCCACAAAGGTGTCGAGTTCAAGTTTTTCAACAGTTCTTTATAATATGAAAATGCAGACAAATAGCCAATTATTCACAATACCATTTAAAGTAAGACATTTTGAATTAGCAGCCATAATATATATATATATATATATATATATATATATATATATATCAATATCAGCACTCCAAGTTGCGAGTAAAACGGTCGCATTTGTGACCAGAAAATCAATTTTATGACTAGGAGTTATAAGTAAGTCGCATTTTTGCGACTGGAGAAAATTTGGGCATCCAGTAAATTTTCACGATCAGGATCGGAATAAATATTTTTTAAAGCAGTGCAAAATGGCGGAAAAACGTTTAGAGAGTTTCGGATTTACCACTACCAGTAAAAAGTTGAAGCCCGGTAATGAAGAATCAGATTCACAACTGGAAAGTTCAGGATCTAAACATGACGCGACGACATCTAAAAACAATAAAGAGAGAACACCAGTACTGAAATGGCTGAAGGAGTTTTCGTGGTTGATCTACAGAGATAGCAAAATGTTTTGCAGAATTTGTGAGGCCAATCAGTCAGCGACGTCCTCAAATTCTGGACACCCATTATCTGATTTCGCCACTACAGGGCGTACATCTTTCAAACGCGAAAGTGTGTTTATCCATGGAAACAGTAGGAGACACATCTTTGTTCGTGACTGCATGAGCAGCAAGTCAAGTGGGGCAACTGTTGCTGCTAATTTTCAAAGACAGTTACAAGTTCGGGATGACAAAGTCATGAAAGACATGGCAGTGAAGTTCAGAACTGCATATTTCATTGGTAAAGAAGAATTACCGTTTACTAAATTTAAAACACTTCTTGAACTTCAAAAATTAAATGGAATAGAAATTAATAAAAACTATGCTAATGACATGAAATGTGCTGAAATGATAGCATGTATTAACGATGAATTAAAAAGTGAAATGGAATCCCAGTTAAGAGAAAGTATGTATTTTAGCATTCTTATTGATGTTGGTACTGATTGTTCAGCAAAAGAAAATAAAGCCATCAATATTCGTATGTCTCTGATGGAAATGTGGAAACCAAGTTGCTGGGTGTACTGTAAAATATGCAGGATGGCCAAATGCAATACAACTTTTGCCAGAGTAAATACTTGACTTGTTGGCATCCAGCACATTTATACTCAGTTAAATAATAAAACAAACAAAATGTTGTATTGGTGTTGCTTTTTTTATTGAAAGGTATTTAAATTAGACATTTGTAAGTCTTATTTACCAAAGCTTTTACCAAGGCAAGTAAAACTTTTGTAAATGGTGATTAGAACTTTTGAAATGGCGACCAGAAATATTTTAAGGTCGCCATTTAGCAACCTGATAGTAAATGTGACTTGGAGCGCTGTATGTGTGTGTGTGTGTATATATATATATATATATATATATATATATATATATATATATATATATTGCATTCCGATATTTTCTAGGACAGATAAACAATCATTAGTTGTTATGGATCAGAATATGAAAAAAAGAAAAGAAAAGATGACAACTTTGTTGAATTAGGTCTGAATGTGCTGAACAAACTTTCCTGTAGTTTAGTATCATTATCACAAAGTATTTATATAGCGCATCATCTAACATTACAACTATTACTCTAAGCGCTTTACACCATGCATAAAACATAATATATCACATACAACATACTATATCACATACAACATACTATATCACATACAACATACTATATCACATACAACATACTATATCACATACAACATACTATATCACATACAACATACTATATCACATACAACATACTATATCACATACAACATACTATATCACATAAAACATACTATATCACATACAACATACTATATCACATACAACATACTATATCACATAAAACATACTATATCACATAAAACATACTATGTCACATACAACATACTATGTCACATAAAACATACTATATCACATACAACATACTATATCACATACAACATACTATATCACATACAACATACTATATCACATAAAACATACTATATCACATAAAACATACTATATCACATAAAACATACTATATCACATAAAACATAGCAAAGTTACACATAAAATGCTAAATGGGGCATCTTAAACAAATATTAAATTTAATATCACAAAGATAAACAAGAAGACTAACGTGGCTCATTTAAACATTCTTTAAATCTTTTTCTCATACTTTTATTAAAAAAAATGTCCAATACATGTAAAACATACTCATAACTTGGAATCACAATCATAAAGACAAGTTTTAATAGCTCAATTCTCTTAGCTCAATGAGAAATTATCTTTGGTTTCAAATTCTCCTTCTGCATTCGGCAATTGCCCATATTTCTATCATCATGTAAACAAAAACTCATGTACAGGAAAAAAAAAAAATTTTTTTCATTAAGAACTAGTAGTAAATTATATTTGATAAAATTCAATAAATGGTTTCCAAATCAATTTAAACTTTAAAACAACATAGAAACTGTAATAAACATTTGAGTACAGAGGTTGTATAGTTTTCTTAAGACTGAAAAGTTGACCTAAAACTATGTACATTTTGGGGAGGGAGGTTAAAGGCCATGATTCTGTTTCTTGATAGAGCATCTAAAAAGCTTTGAACAGATGTAAATTTTCTCTACAATGTTAAATCACTACAACTTTTGTCACACAATTTATACAATACTTATATTTGTGCTCTTGAAGTTGACAAGCATGTAATGGTGCAGAAAATATTTGACCACTCCCTTGGTCTCCACCTACATGTCTGCATGGCACCACTTGCCAAATACCACACATCACAACTTGTATGGCAGTCTTTAAGGGCATAATGGCCTGTAGACCATTTTCAGAAATGTCATGTAGGGTCTTTATATATGAAAAATGGCAACTACAAGTCATTAACCTTGCAAACACTACTGGACGAAACGATACAATAATAAACAACATCAACAATGGAAATGGCATTGTGCCTTTCAAATATCAATTAAATTCAATGTTTCAAAGTCTTGAATCGTAAGAAACATTCAAAACCAATAAGCACTATTTGATTTTGGCCACTGAGATGGGCTGAAAGGCGGTATAGACTTAAAATCCTGCATGATCACTAGAGGGCTCTCGAGCACACTCGATGCCTTATAAATGGTACAGCATACACCTGTGTATATATTATTTCCTAAGCCATAATTTGTAGAACTTTGTTTCGGATGGTATCAGCTATCACAAGGCTGTGACATACTTTTCTTAGCATTGTATGAACAAAAAAAAAACGATCTTGGCTTAAAAACTGTGAGAGGAGGTAGAAAGACGAACCTTCCCTAAATTTGATGAAGTTTAACAAATATATGTATTTTAAACATCAAAGTAAATTTAAAATTATTGAAAAATGAAAATCCTTCCACTTATGCAGATCATCAAGTCATTTAAAAAGGCCCTAGCTTTAGAACTATGAGAGGAGTTGAAAGGATAAACAACATCCTATATTTAATATCACCTTAAAATGGACCAAGTTCAACAATCTGTAATTTTCTCAGAAATAGAAGAAAATCAAAATTCTTGCACTGTGCACATTTTCCATACCCATACAAACACTCTGTAAAATGAGAAGTTCCTCACTTGAAAACTGTGGAAGGAAAAGCAGAAAAAACGTGCTATTTATGTAATATTTCCTCCAAATTGACCAAATTCAAAAAACTGCAATTCTCTCAGAAATCAGAAGAAATTAAAATCCTTGCCACATGCACACCTTCAATACCCATACAAACACTGTAAAATAAGGTTCTCACTTGAAAACTGTGTCGGAGTAAGACAGACAAATCATGCATTATTTATGCAGCATTTCCTCTAAGACTTAGTTCAAAAAGCTGTATTATCTGAACAATTGAAGAAAATCAAAATCCTTGCCAAATGCACATCTTCCATACCCACACAAATACTCGGATAAACAAGAATGTCTTTATTCTTCACTTGAAAAATTGTGTAAGGAGTTTCTATTTTGTGTTCACAGAGAAATTCGAGTTATTTCTCTTAGACTATACAAAGTTAGAGACTGGAGAGCAACACCTTGAGGTTAAAATATCGGATTGATTTTCACGAGTGAATACCACGTGGTATTCAATAGGGTCTGCATCCAAAGTAAACACTTTTAGACTCCGTTTGTCTCAACAAACAACAGAAGACAATTTGCGTTACAATTGTAGCTTTTTTCTCTAGCACATATTTTATATTTCATTACTTTTATAATATGAATTAATTTCTAATTTCCTCTACCTTATTTCTTTCCTAGTTTCAATTGTTCATTGTGCGATATTGATATCTGGCATTATTAAGTATTTTATGTATTCTGTATAATTTTGATTCGCATTTTAGTATAGTGTAAAGCGCTTTAGAGTACATTTAGATAAGGCGCTATACAAGTGCATTATTATTATTATTATAATTATTATTATTATTATTATAATTATTATTATTATTATTACTATGCTTGAACATATATACACATCAATAAAACACTACACAAAATGTAAATTAGCATCTGGGGCAAATTCTGCTATGCAGCGTAGGAAAGTGTGAAATACTTACGACAAGTAGCAAACAAAACTCCACCTAACTAGGACAGCAGGATGAGCTGTCCCAGCCAAGTGGTGGTTAGCTATTAGCCAAGTGACAGATCAGTAGAACTGAATTTAACTTATGGGGCGGTCCTTCGGAAGAGGCCGAGCATAGACCTAAATTTGCAGCCCTTCACTGGCAATGGTGACGTCTCTATATGAAAGATTCTCGAACGGGATGTTAGATAATATCTAATCAATCAATCAATCAATAAAAGCATCGTCAATTTTGACGCAAGAGCATTTGTCTTTGTCGATGAGAGAATTTATACTTGGCTCTTGTTTATCATCACAGTGAGGACAAGTCGATGATGAGTCTCGGATTATTAGAATATTTATGGAAGCTAATGCCTATGGGGCTAATTTTGTACCATGGAAAAGGTGGTGCTGGAAAAGGTCCCTCCAAGAAGCCTTTCGCTGTTTCACTAAGGAGGAGTTTGTCAACAATATCAGGGTTTTGAATAGCTGACAAAAGGTTTTTGCATTCTTTAGATGGGAAATCGAAGTCTTGGATCATTGTGTCGAAGCCGAAACGTAGACCATTACAAAGATAAGAGACAAAGTTTTTATGGAGTTCAAATTATAAATGTTTGATGTTAACTGGTATAGAAATGATGGCTTAGGTTTAACGGAAAAGTCAGCATTGATAGAATTGGCTGGTAAAGTATAGCGACTGTTGGAGGTTGATAGTCATTTGGATTTCTTGGTAGGACCTTCACAGGAAGCTGGTCCGTGGCCTTGCATTTGTGACAGATTTGGCTGAAGATGCAATTTTTTCTTGTACATTTCCCAGAATTAAAGTTGTTGCATATCTCAGAGCCATTATGTTATTTCCTCAGTCTACCAATTTATCTGTATCCTTTGGCAAAGTGCTGGATGGTAGAGTGCCTTTATGAAGTGGGTGGGCTCTACTGAGCAGAAAGAAGTGGAGTGTGAGGTAGCTGAACGCAACTGGCAAGACACAACATGTGCATTACCAGCAACCATGGTGAGTAACAAATTGTCCATGATGGACCAGCCAATCTTGATATTGCATTCCGCCCAAGCTGCGCCAGCCCTGGCTGAAAACTGCATATGGTATTCATAGAACTTTGCCCCATGCACGAACTTTGCCCCATGCACATTGGAAATGTCTACCACGTTGGCTTCATAGCAATCAAGTTCCACACGCCTCTCTGGATACTTCATCCACTCTCCACGTAACTCGTTTATATTTCTTAAATGCCGTGATAATTCAGCAATATTAATAGACTTGTGTAGCCTGCGATCCTCTGCCTGGAAAGCATCAAGTAGGGATGGTCGATCTTTGTGTGCTTCGAATTTATTAATGAGTAGGCTGGCAAGATTTATGTCTTTGCCATCCCATATCTTTCACTTAAGGGACTCGGGGACTACGTTAATGAGAAGCGATTTGGAAGAAAATACAAATTGTGTCCTGTGAATACCCGATGCATTCGAGTGCCCACCCGGGAAAGTTGAGAACTGGTCCTCGGCTGTAGCTGTTCGAGGGTTATTGCTTGGGGGAGCTGCGGGAAGGCCGACACTGCTAACATGATCTGCTGTATGGAGCCCAGGGAGATTGGAAACTGTGTTTTGTAGTTCCGCTACTTTTCTGCTAAAGTCCAGAATTATAACATGAGATTTCCTCTTTCGGTCTCGCTGGCGGTGGAGCTGATATGGCTGGTGTTAGTTTGTCCAGATTCATCAGTGGTTTGAGGGAGAACATTGGACATGCTGGCACTCAATATCAAAATGGATTTCTGAACTAGCTAGAATCAGCATACTACTTCCATATAATGTCGACTGGTTCGAAAGTTTTTAGGTGGTCATGTGACCCTGTCTTCAATTTGTTAGCGGGACACTTTTGTTTATATTTGTACAGTTTAATCACATTATTCCAATCCATCAAGTTAGAATGGAAATACCCAGTTTAGCCAATTCCCTCTGGAGTTTTGCCATAGTCCAGTTTTGAGGATTGTCTTGGTCCAAAGAATTTTGCTGGACTTAGTGAGAACGACCACATCTCTTGGCCATTAAGGAAATGCAGGGATCTGACACAGAAAAATACACAGCAAAGTATGCAAATTGAGTCTGAAAAGTCACAGATTACACTGTAATATAGGCCAATAATTTTGTTTAACGCGGTATATATCACAGACAGCATCATATGCAACCACAATGAAATATATACAGAAACAATAAGAGCAAGTAATAGCCTCCAAACAATCCAACAACGGCGAGCTAAAAATATCTGACAATGGTTAAATGATAAATAGACCCATCAAGGGGGACTATGAAAGTGCTGCTTACTGAGACAAACTATGTTTATCAAACATGAACATCAATTAGTAATCGAGGTGATCCTTTTCAGTTTGCCAATCATTTATTGTTCATAGTTCCTGTGCATGAGACTTGCTTCCTCTAAGCACACTTGTAAAATTATGGGTTAATGCTTCCCAGCACTATGTGCAAATGCTTCATTTTTTGCCTGCAAACTTTTTCACATTGTAATATTTTAGCAATATATTTTAGTGAAAAATTATTTACTATGCTCGATGGTAACATTTCGTTTTATGTCGGTAACATTTACCTTCCTATACATAGTTTACTAGATTTTGAACCCAAGCTTAGGCCATATTAAAATTATAGCTTGTTTGGTATTGCTGTCCGCCTCATTAAAATCATTCCCGGTGGAAAAATTTTATTGACAAAATTACTTCCATATTTTTTTATTGCTCCATCAGCTAAAAATTTGCAATTTTCTTCACACATCAAATTACTCATATTATTAAAATCGGCTTTGACATCCACATTGACTTAACCAGTCAGATCAATAAAACACATTTTTCTTGCTATCTGTCATAAAGCATTTATAAGATTGTCCTTGACCAGCAGTAGCTGCCAAAATGCGAGTCTGATTGCGATTGGTAAAGTCACTTTACTGAAAAAAAAAAAACCCACAGAAATAGTCTTTTTAGAATGGCTTACTTGCCAACTGCAATAGCTGCAGAACTGCAGCGTTATGGTTTTATATTTTAGTCTTTGACCATAACGCTACAGTTCCCCGTAATGCAAATATGGTGCAATTTACGGCACAAGATTTTCTGCACACGGTTGGGGATGCATTTCTCCACTTTCCAGCATTGGTCAATCAAATACCTTTCATTCCCTAATTCCAGACATATTCTATTACCAAACTGTATATTTTATCCACCTCCCAACCGTTTATTGCCGTCTCTATAGACCACTAAAGTCGCTGGTTTTGAATTTTCTGCCATCCGACAGCCATGTTGACCTACTGACAGTCAATAGGCACAATAGAACATTAAATAAACTACATCTGGACACATTCTGTAAGTGTTGTTGGTTAAAATCCTGCAATAAAGGCAGAACAAGTTCGCTGGACAAATTATGTACCCTCTACACAATATCAATTTTCAAATAAAGGGACAAAACTCTTGCAGAAGAAGTTGAAATGGATCAAAATTGTGACACAGTCTAGAGTAACCCACAAAGACTCTACACAGCAAGTTTCAGCTTAATATGTGAAAGAGAAATGAAAACAAACAGAAAACCCCCAATGGAAGGACGGATGGAAGAAATGATGGATGTTCCAACACCTCTGTACCATAATACATTCTGTCTGCAGACTGGTGTATGAAAATGACCATTTTCGACAAATTCCTTTGAATTCATAAGGCTAAGATACAGAAAACACAATTTTAAAGCAAAGATATAGGGATCATAAGGGATTTTCAAATACAGTTAAACCTATATTAAGAGACCATCCAATGGAGAATAGAAAAATGGTCGCATATGACAGGTGGTCTCTTAATACAGGTGGCTTATTTTCTGCTGTAAAGGCATTTAGCAAATAATATAGCAAAATAATTTGTACAATAGAGAACTGTACATGTATTTGGAATTCGTTATTTAAGAATACCAAGTATGGTTTTAACAGTTCTAAAATAAAATTCATAATAGCTAAGCATCTGAAATATGATATGTTGTTTTATAATTTTTAATTCATCAAAAATTACATTTGATCTGTTTACAAATCTCGTTTACAAAATAAGATGCAAATTTTTCTAAAACTTAAAAACATTTTGTTGCAAAGATCATTTATGCATACTTGCAACTAAAAACTGCATCAATGCTTCTCTGGTCATAAAAGAATGTATTAAAGTGAGGAAGTTTGCTTCTCCTTTTGTACAATAATGCTGGAAATCTGTTGTTCAATATGAAAGACATTAAATAAATCACAATATCCATTGTGCACAGCAAATCTTTTTAAGTGTTGACTCAAATGTGTCAAATACTCTGGATATATCGAAGCGAGTCACTAATCCCAGTCATGTCTACACTTTGAAACTTTGCAAATCTCGTAAGGAAAATCATGAATACTCCTATTATCTCAGAATTCCCCCCCCCCCCCCCCCCCCCACTATTTACATGATTTATATTGCATGCAGGCTAATTTTCCATTCTATAAACCTGGTGCTAGATATTTCCATCCGATCTACTCTGCACACCTCTTAAGTTTGTCGAAATGCACACCTCTGAAAACTATGCTCTTGTTTCAATGAACATTGATTTTGTTAAATAAACAACTTGGGGTTTGGTTAATTAACCCCACACGACCTGCACGTTGATTACACGATAGTTAATTGATTCAGAGTGCCAACTAAACAAACCACCACCAAACTATTACCTGTGTGCTTTAAAGTGAAAGTGTTAGGGACGTTAACTCCCAGAATAGCCACGCTCGACCGAAAAAAAATGTACGGCCATTGAATAAAGGAAAAATTGCATGAAAATACATGAAAATGTAAAAATCATGGTCATTGGTCTCATTAGACAGGTGGTCGTTTAATACAAGTACAATATAAAGGATAACACTTTGGGGGGAATTTTTTATCGTCACATACAACAGCGAGTTGCTTAATACAGTGGATCGCTATGGTAGTTCTGACAGTATATAGGGATTTTATAGGAAATATAGGGCTGCTTGAAGGCCTTGTAATATTCAATGTTTTTATCAAAGCATACCTGCTTTACAAGAAATTAACAATATCAAATTTGGCAGTGCTGAGGCAAATCTGACTGATCACTTCAAGGCTTTGAGCAAGCTTGGCGTCTTAATAACAGCAATGGTAAGGGTCAGACTGGAATATTGGATTCACGTCAAGCTGGCACTGGTGTCAGCCATGCTGTTTGATTTGTATAGTGTTAGAGAGCAGTTAATTCAAGTACAATAAAACACAAAGACGATATCAGGAAAAAGCCCAGAAATTCTGGATTTTTACTCTAATTTTCTCTGTCAACCTGCTAAAAAAATTAAGGTTGATGGCTCAAAAATAGTCAGGTTACTGGAAATGCAGCATTATTTTTAGCATATATATTTTTTTATACAAGCAATACACATGGCATATGAAAGCTTTACCACCACCACCATCCCCCCACCCCCACCACTAACCTTTCAAAAGTTATGGCCAAGGTTAAGAGTTTTTCTAGACAAACAGACAGACCAAAAAACTATATGCCTCCCAAATCTATGATTATCAGGGAATAAAGGGAGAAAAGAATTACAAACATACAGAAAATAGGGTCACACATCTACAAACAACAAGTATAAAATGTATGGTCTAAAACTGCAGTTCCTCACCGATACATGTGGGACAGGGTCTGCATCACATCATGCTCGTTCCAGTACTGAAAAATAAACACATTAACCATTAGTGTCTGAATTCAGATTTCAAGTTGTGTGCATAGTCTGTTGGATGAGCATGCTAAATGATGGTCTTCTATCAAAATAAATTTCAAATCTTGCCATGCTATACTGAAAGAGAGTTCAGCCCATATTGAAGACACAATATTCTGTTGTTAAAATAACAGGTGTTGTCTTTGAATTCATTGTTCTATAGTAGCCTTTCCTCAAAGTCATTTATCCTCACCTCCACCACACGAGGCCCATGGGACACAACACTCACCCCCAGTCACCTTGGCCCACCTGTTCTTCTCAGAAAGATTTTTAAAAGATCTTTGCCCTCAAGACAAATTTTGACCCAATTCTGCTGCATGTGGTTGCAACTTGACAGAACTCAAACCCAAACAACATGAGGATGGCTCAAAATCCATACAACTAGTATGGCATTGCTGTTCTAAAGAAGATATTCTAAAGACTCCAAACCCAATCCCCCATTAATGCACAACATAAAATTTAAGCCGTGATTTAGCCTAATTCTAACCCTAGGCCACTGAAAATATCCATGAATTCAAAACATTTCCATATTCATTTGATTTAGTGTGGCCCTGCTACTGGTGAAAATATCTTTTCATCAAATTTCTAATCAACAGGCAACTCCATCTTTGCAAGCCAAGTGTCCAATTCGCTTACTCCTATCACCCCTTGGCAGATTTAGTCAAGTTTCTAATATTGCACTTTGACTTTCCAAGGCAGCCAAATCAAATCACGCCATATATACAGGTTTGGTTTAAGTAATGGCAGCCCCCATGTCTGACCTCTCTTTTCGCCTCTGCCATCACATTTTGTCTAAAAACCAAAGGGCAATTTCTGGAAAAGTCTTTGGGATTTATGATTCATTTCTAGAGATATTAATCCCATGTGACGATAAAGGACATTATTTCTGCGACGTGAAAGATTTATCAATTAGCTGTTCTATAGGCGATACACTGCCTGGATTTCCTTGTGGGGTGAATAGAAAAAGGTTTAATTTACCCCTCTACCTGCACTTTTTTTTCTCGTTATATAGATGGACCTGGGTTGAACATGAACTTTTTTTTCCTACTTGTACATTCGGACAAGGGACAAGGATATTTGCTTGTCCAAACTTCAACTCCACTTGTCTGAAAAATCTTCAAAGATCAAATATTGTCACCTTGAAAACTGTATTACTTAAAATATAGTCCATTCTTATACTTGCTCGATTGATTTCTTATTCAATTGATAAAAACGACAAACACATAAAACTAAATTTTATCTAGACTTCCTGTCTTGAATCAACGAGTGTTCGCTCAATGATGATCTAGAGAATCCAAAGTTCTCTTTAAAAAATTGAAAGTAGTATACAATAAGTGAACACTGATCCCGATCGAGTGACTCAATTAGTTTACATAGCAATTGATATCGGGATCGAAGTTCACATTTCATGCATTGCTTCTGACTTTGAACTACCATTAAACTTTTTACCAATCGTTCTTTTTATCATTTGAAGACTTCTTTACATAAAAAGCACTTGTCCAATTGGACAAATGCTCAGCAAATATTCACTTGTCCAAATTTTTCTCCCACAGATACCAGACAAGCAGAAATGTCGAGCCCTGTAGAAAAAAATTTACTTCTTTTTCAGACTCGACAAGAAGACGGCAATTTCGAGAATATAATTTAGAGACATGCCAAGGAAATAATGTTAATTATTAGAAGCGTGTTTTGTGTAAAGCGACTGGAAAATGTAACAATCGTGCTCTTTGTAATTGGTGACTTTGAAACTTCATTATGTACAAGAAATCTGTTCTTGAAAATGATTATGCACGTCCATCTTATCATGAGAAAAAAACAAACACACGAGTTTCAAGCAGCACGATACAAATTAACAGGCTTAATTAACACTGACAATGTATGGTCTGCACCTCGTGTAAAAAATTCTGCACTAAATCTATATACCCACAATTCCCAGCACTTCACGTTTTCTTACCAGCAATATCACTTAATGAATTGATAGTATCCATGCACATTTTCACCAAGTAATTGAATACAAAACTTATTTATCATACATTTGACATGTTTTGTTTATAAACTGAAATAAAACGTAGAGCATGATGCAAGTTACTAAATGGGACAGTAGAGAGGAGGATAATTACCATTGCCCAATGCCTGGGTCTGCCAATTTTTTTATGTCAGGCGAGCAAAAATCCATGCTATGATAACCTGTCGGACTAGTAAATCCAAAGCAAAAGTAAAACACATATTTTGTTGTACATCTGTCAATATTACATCAACCAACTTTACATACTATACAACTTTATTGACAAGATCTTCAATCCGTTTTAATGGATGTGCATGGATAACAACTGTCAAAATGGTTAATGTGGTTGTTTAACATCCCATTAAGAATTTCTCAGTCACATCATGGCATCACCAGTTGTAGGTGAAGTACCACAAATTTAGACCTATGGCTGTAGCTTCCTGCTTGACATCACTATGCATTTCTCTTAAACATTTGCAGTTGTAAAGTAGAAAATTGTTGAAAACTTATCATCAATTTTTGACAGGTTTTGCCCTGCCCCCAAAGGCCCCAGTGGTGCGAGATTCCTGAAATTCACAATTTATGTCAACCTGAATTCAAAAACACTTTAGACCTAATCTGAAAAGAATTGGAATTATAGTAATCAGTAAGTTAACAATGTTCCTATTGTCAATGCACGATGGACGACGCAGATTACTCAGTTGAACTAAATGAATTGGAATTATAGTAATCAGTAAGTTAACAATGTTCCAATTGTCAATGCATGATGGACGACGCAGATTATTCAGTTGAACTAAATGAATTGGAATTATAGTAATCAGTAAGTTAACAATGTTCCTATTGTCAATGCACGATGGACGACGCAGATTATTCAGTTGAACTAAATGAATTGGAATTATAGTAATCAGTAAGTTAACAATGTTCCTATTGTCAATGCACGATGGACGACGCAGATTATTCAGTTGAACTAAATGAATTGGAATTATAGCAATCAGTAAGTTAACAATGTTCCTACTGTCAATGCACGATGGACGACGCAGATTACTCAGTTGAACTAAATGAATTGGAATTATAGTCATCAGTAAGTTAACAATGTTCCTATTGTCAATGCATGATGTATGGCGCAGATTACTCAGTTGAACCAATATTAATGGTAATAAGTGTATTCGAGTTTGAAATTTTTTTTTTTTTTGGGATTATTAGAATTCATGGTGCATTAACACTGAGCAATTTCAAACAACATTTCCACATTATAATTCAAGGAATACAAGACTCAACTTCAGTGAAAACCTCAGTGAATATTCATAACAACTGCATCAAAAAGCCTTCATGGAATACAGTAAAACCTGGTAATTGCAAGCCTCAAACAGTTTGTTATAACCAAACTAACTTCATAATAATTCATCACTTTAAGCATTCACGTTTCTCTCTCTCTCTCTCTCTATATATATATATAATTACGTTAGAAAAATACATTCACAATACTGCTTTTTATAAAACATGGTTTCCATGAAATGTGGTCAAGTCGAAAGTATACAAATAGTATTTGAAATGCATATCGCATCACAGGTACGTCCTCAACACCCAGGTCTTTCACACTGCTTTTTTATCACCTGAGGGTTCAGACCACCTATCTAAATGAAATTATATAATATTGGGATATTATATAAACACCCTCCTCTCTCTTCTGCTCGCCATCACCTCCACAACATTATAAACTTTAACAAGTAGTATACTTACATAGTCGTCTTGGGCGTTTACTCTTGAAAAAACACTTTTACTTGCGTCACAGATTTCTTTGTAATAAGCTTGTGTGAGGTAAATCTACGAGAAAAATCATCGAGTATGAATTCATCAATTTTGGATTTCACGCTTCATCTGTAATACATCGTTTTGCAAAGTTAGACTGGTCCAAAACTCGGACGCACGGACAAACTTACCTGTTCCGAGACAGCTCTGAACAGTGAAAACCCGTCTCTTGCAATCGGCTTTCTCCATAGACCTATGGTTGACAAAAAGTCATCCATACCGGTTTCTATTAATTTCGTGTGTTTTTTCATCTTTTATGACCCCCGATCATGTATAACTGTAATGTTCCCACAAACACCGCGAAATTAGCACGTGCAACTGACAATTCCCAAAATTCTCACAACCTTTTGTAATGTCATGTGACTTCAAAGACGCCGATGACGGAGTGGAACTTTCACAGGGTGCTTTCTCCCCGACAATAAAAAGAAGCGAGGAAGACCCCGCGTTATTTAGGAGGGAGTGCCTAAACTTATATGTTATTATAAAGAAAACAACAAAGTGGATAAACATCTTAGTATAAAATTTTCATTTAAACACTCATTGAAGAAAAATAGTTTTGAGAGAGAATAACCAGAGGGACCGGTCTCCAAGTCACTTTTCCTGGTAAATCTGTACGTAATATCGTTAAATATTTTGTTTCTTCATAAGAAAAAGAACCTCAAACCCATGTATTCAATTTTAAGTGCAAAAAGGTCATAGTGATGAACAATATCTTAAAATAGAGAAATCGAGGTTTTCTCTCGCAATTACGCTTGATATTTTCTCTTAGTTTTGAGATAATTGCATGTATTTCGTATAAAAACTGGATCTTAATCACGTAATTTTGTAATAACGAGATAATGGAATATGATTTTATTTTAAACATAACTCTAATCGGCTTTTGTAAGATTATTAGTATGAAGGTTATAATATGCGTTTAGATTTTATTTCAATTTGGGACTCGGAAGCGTGCTAATAGTAATCTGATTTGATTTTTTTTCGTTTATTTATTACGTTTTCAATATTTATTTAGAGTTTTTAAAGTCGAAGCGGTGACATTTCAGCCTATACCGGCTTTAAAGTTGGATCAGTGCTGGTTTTGAAGTTTTTAGGTCGTCGTAATGGCTCGGAATAAACCAGTTTTTTATTCGAACACCACAACAATGTCCCACCCGATGAAGCGGAATATTTATGTTCATTTTTTCAATGTGGAAAGATAAGATTTAAACATTTTTGCCGGATAATTTTGTAATTATTATATAGAGAGAGGACGTTCATAGCACCATAGTCAGCTGTCCAATCCCTTTATTTTATCGAATAATACGTTCATTAAACAAATAAGATGTTAAACCACTACCACCACCTCTTCCGGGTTTTTTTTTCAGGGGCGGATCCAGGCGCAGATATGAAGCCGAAGACATTAAAGAGGCCCAAAGCAGCGAGAGAGGGCAGGAGCAAGCCCAGGCACCTAAATTATGTGCATACCACCCACCTCCTTTACCCTCTGAAAAAATAATGGTTTAGAACCAATAATTTCTCAAAACAAAACGACCCCCCCCCCACTAATTTACTATAAATAAGTTTAGCAAATATTAGTATATTATTGAACGTGTGTAGCACAACCTGGAAGAATAAATTTAAGAAATGGATTCAAGCGCGGATCTAGGGAGGGTCTGGACCCCCCCCCCCCCCCCCCATAAATTTCCAACTGAAAGGAAATAGTCATCTTTCACCCTAGCATTGCGTGTAATATTGTTTCATCAACTCTGTCGATCGACTTTATTCGCTCACTGGGGACTGTTTCAGAATTCAAGGTCATAATATGAACATTATTGTACCACAATTTTGGGTGCAGATTTCGCATAGTCTACTATCTGTAAAAATGTGGAAATTTCGGAGACTTCGCCCTGGAACCGGTCCAAGATCCCCGGCATTATGCCCCCCCCTCCCCCCCCCCCCTATGAAAAAAGCTGGATCCGCGCCTGGGATTTCACTTTTGAAAATATAAGAGGGTCTCAACTGCAACGCTTCAAGCTGATATTCTTCGTAAAACGCATTAGCTCTTCATGAAATGCAAACAAATAAAACGCATTAGCTCTTCATGAAATGCAAACAAATAAAACGCGTCGATTTCAAATTTGAAAATTGTCTTCCATATCAATATTTACGTTCTACCTTTATATCTGTGGGAATGCCAAGCCGTTGAATTAAGATGTTTTAGATTCATCGAGATTCTTACCCGCATTCTTCACAGCTACGCCGCATTCAAGAGGAAATTACTATCATTACAATTTGTAAAAATATCAAATAAAACAAAAATTGGAAGTGTAAAAATAAAACCGAGGCAACCCAACCGAGGCCAAGCACGTAAATACGCTGACTCGTTCGTTCCGACTGTCCTACCTCCCGAGCACTAACCTGTGCAGTATTAGATATGATATATATATATATATATATATATATATATATATATATATATATATATATACTTGTTATTTTACGGAAAAGTCACTTCAGTGCTTGATTTTGAAAAAAGAATATCAAATCAACAACAGTAACAACAACAAAATAATAAAAAATAAAATAAAATAAAACAGAAATCAAATTTTCTCTTGTAATTGTGGTATTCTATAGTATGTTTATGTCTTTCTCCGCCATGAAAAATCAAATGATGGAGGCTCATAAATATAACTTCTTCAGAAATAAGAGAAGTATTTCCATGCACCATCTCAAAGTATTGCTGAATAATGACTCTATAAGCAGCAGTAATTTACCTTTATTCTGTAGCTAGTAATTTATTAGTCATAAAAATGTTCCCGAATTCTACGGAACTCCAGCGTGCAATGCCTTGGTAATTATTAAACATCAACTTTTCATGACGTAATAGGATCCCTACCGAATCATTTCGGATACAAGTTAACGTTACTGCACGCTGAAATGTAAACAGACATAGCGGACTGTGTTTGGTGAACTCTGTAACTCGCCTTCTGTGTTTTTATCTATGAGGTATCAATTAATTTTTGTAACATTTCGATCCCGGTTATACCGACCAGCAAATGTTATCATTCACAATTTGAAACTTTTCACTGGCATTGATAGATGCGATTGGTGAACGTTGAAAACGCGCGTAATTGTCAAACTGCTTGCACTCATTCAATGGCAATGATTCTTCACTTTCTAATTAAACGAGATCATGAATAATTTATGAACAAAAGCAACTAAAATACAGTTTAGCTGATTAAAATATAAGGGCTTGCGGCAGGTGTGACTGATCAACAAGGGATGCTTACTCCTTCTACACACCTAATCCCACCTCTAGTGTTTCCAGGAGTTTATGCTTGCCCTACACACAATATAGTAAATATTGCCACTCAATGGACGTGAAAATTTGGTTACAAAAAAGAGAATTTGTATGGTATCATACATATTGATTGTTTGATTGATTGTTTGTTGTTTTTCCACCACACTCAACAATTTTTCAGTTATTTGGTGGCGTCCAGTTTTTGTAGGTGGAGGAGAGAACCCAGATCCAATGTACCCGGGAAGAGACCACCGACCTTCCGAAAGTAAACTGGCAAATTTTCTCGCATATATCGGCGCGAGCGAGAATCGAACCCGCGCCTACTAGAGGTGATAGGCCTTGTGATTTTGAACGCAATGCTCTAACCACTCGGCCACGGAGGCCCCGTATCATATATATATATATATATATATATATATATATATATCTGTGTGTGTGTTCTGGAGATTTGAAATGAAAGCGCTAAGACTTTAGTAACCGTTTTTGTGTTTCTTTTTTGTCTTTTTGCCTATACTTTTACTGATCGTTATGAAAAGTAGATAGATAGATAAACAGATAGATAGATATATGCAAGTAACTGATTTCTTTAGTGTGATATATGAAAATTCATGGCGTAGTGAGATACCAGAATCGTTCCTTGATTTTAACACAAACAACGGGTTTTCACCAAAAAATAAAACGAGAAAGGTTTGCGGTATTTTACTTTAAAATGTGTGAGGTTTTTTTTTTATTTCCTCCAGCTTGATATCTGAAAATTGATCGCATATTGAGATATCAAAATCATTAATTTTTTTCATATGTATAGTCTGAATTAATCGTACATTGAAATCGAACGCACGGTTCCTCAAGGTTTTACACCCAACACCTAAACTTTGAGAGTACTTTCCCGCCAAAGGTAAAAGTAGTTGATATCTGAAATATAATGTCATACTCCGGTGTGAAAAGATCTGAATCAAACATTAATGTGCTGCAATCGTCCAGCTACTTAAGGAAATTTAAAATTTAAAGGTCATTTCCCTCAAATTGTGTAACTGATTTCCTTCTGCAATGAGATAATGAGATATCAAAATTGCTCCATTCTTGTCGCGAGAATAACTCAGAAATGTTTTTTTCTTCAGTAAAAATATTCAGCTACTTGAGATATTCAATAGGAAGTTTTTTTGCATCATCTTCGTATAGAGCCGACATCACTAGGATAAATTTTGAAAAATGATGGCATATTTGTTATTGAGATGTTAAAATCACTACTTTCCTTTCTTGACTGAAAACTGTTGTAAATATAAGTGTATGGTTCACCCTACGTCATTTATTTTACGATGGACTGAATCTGCTGTCATGTAACGCAATTACTCACCTGCTTAAACTTGCTTAAACTTCGTATTTTGCACACAGGTAATTATATCGCTTGGGTTCGAATTTACTATTAAAGTGTAATGGTATAGGGTTCTAACTATAGGGTACCCGAGTGTTCGGATGAAAAATAAATAATGAACAATAAAAAAAATTGGTATAAAATTCTACTCTGTATTCTAGTATATTTATACATAATCAGTCTACATTATTACCGAAGTTCTTCCCGAAATTCCGTATTCCTCCCAAGATATGCCCATTATTTTTAGTCAAATTTTAGCTGGGTCTTGGCATTGCACCACTAAACAGATTGTGCACTGCAACAAGCAATAATTACATAGAATGTGCAACATTACATATTATTGCAAGTTGAATTTCTTGCCCCAATTTTTAAACTGAAGTCCGTAATAGCTCCAAATGATTAAAATTGTAAAAACCATTTGCACTTTCACTTATCAGACATTTTAACCGGTGCCTCAGACTACCCAAATTAACTTCTTTATCATAAACACCTGTCTTAAAGTCGTTTGGATTAAAATAGACATACTAAGAGCCGTGTGTCTTTATACAGACTTGTTATTAGCATGTTTTATGTACTGTAATGAATTATTATTGATGTTTGAGTCTCGAACTCCTTTCATCCTTTTTGGGTAACTAGTGAAAAATCAAAGTCCTGGGTCAACGTACAAAATATGTTATCTTTTCAATATTACGTAAGCAGTTACGTCATGATTCATACTTTCCAAAATGGTGGGTTTTGAAAGTCCTGTTATTGACATTTTATTCCAGTTTGGGGTTGTTTCAAAAATTTGTACCTTTCGTCCATCTTCAAAATCAACAAATTCATGGAGACCACGATATATTAATTTTGTAGTGCAATGGAATTAAATAACTCGAAAACTTTCATATCTTTGGATCAATCAGTCATTAAAAAAAATTGAAAGTTGTTAAACACTACTCTGATTCTATGTACAAGCTGACATTGTTCAAAAAGATACTGGAGTTTCTCCTTGACAATATATTCGTAATCTTTAGTGATCAGATCTTTCATCAGCGTTTTGGCATTCCCATGGACATAAATTGTGCTTCTTTATTAGCTGCCCTGTATGTATTCTTGTAAAGCAGATCTAAACTTTATTCTCGCATGAGAGGAAGAAAATATCTTACTCTTGTCTCTTTTAAAGTCAGCAGTTCGAAAATTTTATGGTCGTTATAATGATCTAATTTGCAAATACAACCTGTCATTAGGCCGAATGCTGTCCGGCGTGTTTTATGTTAATTGTTAGGCCGTTCTTTTTTTTTACATGCTTATTTTGACTACAGGTTACTCCTCTTAGACACCTGATCGTTCCCAGTGCTTTGTTTGCCCTGCTCTCAATTTTGTATTTTTTATAGTATATATGAAATCGGTCACGGCTCGTTATTGTCATTTTTGCGTATAACACCTATGTTAATGAGACCACGCCTGCCTTTCGGATCAGAAGTAACGGGTGTAGAGACCACGTCTGCCTTCTTTGATTTTAGCCCTTTACTACTGGTAACCATACAGTAAAAAGGGTGGGTACTTAATGAATTTTCCCCGTCACCACTAGATATGTTGTATTGATCTGATAGCACCTTATATATGGAACAGGAAAACAACGAATTTTTAGTTTGCTGTATATTTCAAAGAAATATACCTTTTAATGTAAGAAGGTAAGAACGACTTTGGTTATAATTTTGAGGAAACCATCTATTCTTCTTCTAATTTTTAACATCTGATATCAAATTCGTCATTTGCTGAATGTATTTGTAATTATTGCATCATCGTCGTTTTGAATGTGTATTTCATCGATTTAATTTTGATGACCACTACAGATAGAACATCTTTACTATGATACAAGTTCCAAGTCATTTTGCAATTAAATATTGTACTATTGCAAATGTTAAATGTAAATAATATGATTTTACTTAAATTGCAACTCGCAATTTTATTAGCTGATCACATTGAAAAAAAAAAGGTAATGTAGAACCTAATTTGATATGGGATACGTTCCCTTGCAATCCAAAATGGCAGTACTTTTTTCTTTGTTATTTTTATTTAAGTAGTATGTTTACTGTGAAATAGAAAATCAAAGGAATTGATCGTGTAATCTAAGATATCTTTAATAACTCGCTGTCAGACAAGACGTACTTGTGTACAAAAGTCTGTGGTATCTCTGTATATATATATATATATCAAAAATACATGTATTATATTCCAAATTATAGAATATAACGTAGTTGCAAATGTTTTGTTTAATTTCAAAAATAGTTTATCTTTACTAAACTTAATCTTCTAAATTTTGAACTGAAAACCTAGAAAAGTCACCAAAGCATGTGCTTGTAAAAACATTTTTAAAAATGCTGTACAACAAAACAGAAGCCGTAGGCTTCAGGCAACGGATCCCTTCTCAGGTCAAACATCTCGGGTCAAACAAAACGGCTGTTATCCACGTACCTAATCCATAACTTTATGTTATTTTCAACATGACTTTGCTCCAACATGTAAGTTTCCAGAGAGACTGTGAAAATTCGCCGGCGGACTTATTCTATTATGCCTTTTAATTTCATGAAATATTCTCAACGATTAATTGGTATCTGAACAATGACTGAATCAGTGATGAACGTTCAATTTATTTTGATAACAGGGTATTTATTACATGAACAAGCGAAGATAACGAACAGTGATCAATTTCACAAATCCTATAAAGAGAACAAAATTAAAAGTAAGTCAAACACGGACCTCTGAACATACCAGGGGTGGGAGCAGGTGCCTAGGAGGAGTAAGCATCCCCTGTTGATCGGTTCACCCACTATGAACCCTGCGTCTTGATCAGATAAAAAAACCACAATCCGTAGTCAGAATCAGTGTGCCAAGAACGGTCTAACAATTGGTATGAAGCACGCCAGACAGCATTTGACTCAATGACAGGTTGTATTAGTAAACTAGATCGTTAAAACGACCATAGAATTTGCGAAATGCCGACTTTCAACGAGACTTTTTTGAAACCTCTGTAACATCAACTTATTTGTCAGTAGTCTGCCACGATTTATACAGAACATGTTCTTGCGCATCGAATCAACTGAGAGACATAAACGCCATATGCAGGTGAATAAGGAACAAGGAAGTTGATGACGGAGAAGCTGAAGCCAACCCGTTGGTCATAAATTTGAGTTGTTACTGTTCCGTTAACATCTATTCATTTATTTATTCCTATTCTGCTAAAGGCATAC
The DNA here is from genome assembly GCA_024699665.1 of Ostrea denselamellosa. NCBI lineage: Eukaryota > Metazoa > Mollusca > Bivalvia > Ostreida > Ostreidae > Ostrea > Ostrea denselamellosa. The sequence goes on along the minus strand of JAMZEH010000071.1, from coordinate 4,405,306 downwards.
ATACTAGTAGCTGTTATTGTATCTTTTACAGTTCACCAAAATATCTGGAAAAATGAAGAGACACTACGGATTACCATTCCTCCATTTAGTGGTGTGTATTCTTGCAATAGCTGGCAATGCAATCAGTCTTACCTCAACATCAACAACAAAACCAGCTACTGATTCACGGAGGGATCGAAGCGACGAGCAGGTGTTAGGCGTGACCTCTGGTTCCACTCTAGAAGATTTCCGAAATTCAGATATAGAAGTTGGAACCCAAAGCTTCAACATGGATACAACATTTTCAGAAGTTTCTTCGGACTTCGGAAACTCAAATGCGACACTTAATGAAAGAGCAGTCAACCCAACACCTGTTCCTTCTCCCCGAGAGAGAACTAATTTCAATGAATTATTTTCCGTAGAACACAGCAAATCAATTGCAAATGAGTCGCAGATGAAAGATGAAGAAAATTTTGCTCATTCTTCTTCAACATCAAATGCCGCAATGTTTAGCAACGACAGTTACTCTTCAGAAATTAGGAAGCATAACTGCTCTTTGATTAAAAACATGGCGTATATTTTAACGATCGGTAGGAAAATGCCTTTTTACATTGACGTCGTCTCACTTGTCATCGGTGTCATCGGAATCATTGGAAACCTGGCGACTATTGCTATCGTAGCGATTAATATTAAGCTCAGAAAGCCGTATTTTCTTTCTATTATGACCCTTGCAATGGCAGACTTATTGGGTATTGCTTTCATGTTAAATTCCCTCTTCCTTGAGTTTGAATTTTCAATGTATTTAGAATGCATCAAACCGGCATATTACATTTCCATCAGTGTCTGCATACTCATACAAGCAAATGCCATTTTACAAATAGTTGTTATAGCCGTTATCAAGTTTATGCTGTTAGTTTATCCAATTCAGAGCAGAACGTACGTGACAAACAGTCTCATCATAGCCTTGTTTTTCATCGTTTTGGCCATGTCCGCCTTCTACTCCTTCCTTGGTATGTATGTAGTTATGCAAAAGCAATTGGGAAATGAAGACGCGTCCATTACTAGAATGATTGTCATCCTTACGATATTGATTCCGCCTTGCGTTGTGATAATTATATTGCATTTTGTGAAGGTTTTAAAGCTCAGAAAGTCGCAAGCCTTGCAAATGGAGGTGCAGAAGATGAATAAGGTGGTATCTATTGTCTTAGGATTGTTCCTTCTGTATAATCTTTTAAAATTTAGCGCCCATCTTCTATTTATGTTGACAAAGAATGTTCAAATAATAGAATTTCATAATACGGCCATCGTTATTCCTGCATTCATACATCATGCTGCAAATCCTATAATATACGCAGGATTTACGCCGCTCGTGCAGAAATATTGGCAACGTTTCAAGGGAATGTTTACAAAGCAATGACGTCACTCAGATGACGTATTGCTATTGTGTCAATCACTTGTCTAGATGGCAGATCGGTCTCGAGAGTTACTTGGGGATCTGATTCATCAAGACGTGAGTTCATTCCTGACTGTGGCTATAGTGAGTACAATTAAAATTGTCAATTTAAACAATCCCTTCCTCTGAAACAAAATAAAGGCTAACTGCATGAGGGCAATAAACGAATCGACAAAAATATCACTCTGTATAAACTAACTAAATAAGGTTTATACAGCTTATTTGGGTTACAGATCGAATTTCCATACTACTTGCAACAATTTTAATATATACACACATGTATACCAGGCGCGGATCCAGCTTTTATCGCCAGGGGGTGTTTAAAAGGCTTGGAGTCTGGAAACTCTTGGATGTCTACATTTTAACCCTTACTGTAGACAAAATGAAATCACTACCCATATTGATGCATAACAACGAACACAAATGCATATGTGGAATATTTACAACGAAAAACTAGTGGATACTAGCCGTTCATTAATACGTTACCAGTTTTAACCACGAGGAGGCCTCCAAGTTTAGAACGGCTTTGTTTTGTTGTGTGTGTATGTTTATGCTTTTAAATTCTTTCATTTTTATACCTTTTTGGCATTTTAGGTTTTACTTTAAGTGAGATTCTTTATTTTTAAGATTAAACAAGCAAGATACATGATTTGAACAACCTTTTCCAACTTGGCATATTGCCGGTACGTTAATGTTCATGGAATGGTGAATATGCTTAAGAGTTAGGGGCCGCCAATCGGTTTTCATTCATCGTTGATCTCGTATAGATTTAATCCTCCTTAAGTCAGCAAAAGAGCGCTCAGCTTCACTGGAGGCCACTGGTAAGATGCAGCCTATGTGTAAGAGTGGTCTGATGTCCGGGAAGATATTGTTGCCTGCACCGTGTTTCTAAACGTTTCCTGCAAACTGTTTGGTCTGTCTCCTTCTTTCATATTTGCACAAGCCCTCTTCCACTCTAACAGCACCAACTTAAGATCATCAGGATGTACACTTTCCAAGCCTTTCCCAAAACACATCTGGTCATTTACCAAGCGACTAACATCAGAATCGCCCAGTTTAGTCATTTGGTCAAGGACCAGTGATAATACTGAATTGCCGGGACAATAATTATTCTGGAACCAGCTATTTGATTCTTAATATAAATAATTCTTGGTATAAATAATCAAGAAAGGGGATAACAATATTGGCCTTAAAATAATCAGAAGAATTTGTGCTATCACCAACATTGCCTCATACACAGTCTTGGAACCTTTACAGGCACCTGATCCCACCTCTGGTATGACCAGGGGTCCGTGTTTGCCCATCTCTCTGATTTGTATTTTCTATAGGAATTACGAGATTGAATACTGTTAGTTATCTGGCCTTTTCATTGATCTCCAAATCATCAGCCGTCTTATTTGCATTCCGTATACCAACTATCAATCTCAACGTCGATGTTTGTGCGCATATCTTTCCTTGTCGCAATACGCTGTTCAGCTGAAGTAAAAGCTTGGTAAACATATTAGTCATGCTTTTGAAGCTTGGCTGCGACTGTCGTTGTTGTTTGGAGGACAACCTTAACACACACAAAAGTCACAAGAAAAGAGAAAGATGCCATTGTAGGCTAAATGTCAAGGACAGTGACTTTCGTCTGAGCATCCAGTTGTCCGGTAGGTTTTCGTCCAGACCAGGATTGGCAATATATTGCAAATATAATGCCATTATAAATGCTCTTGAATGTTTCGAAGCAAGTATGTCTCTCAACCCACCTCGTTTTACCCAGACCTATCATTTCTGGTCACCTCTGTATACTGTGACAGTTTATGCTCAAAGGTGAAGAATCAAAGAACGAGAATGTAGAATCGATTCCGTCAATCATATTTCTGACAAAAGGAATCTTACAAGCATGTGCAATGCTCGGGTTGAGCACGTGGCTTTAGCAGTGTGTATACCCAGCCAACATATTCAGATCTTTGATTCTTCCTTGACAACCCTTTTTTGAAGCAGCACCGCTGTGAGCTTGACCTTTAATAGCGTCAAGAGACACACCATTCTCTTGCAAAACTTCGACAATTTTAGCAGATATCGCTGCTCCGGTGGTACGTTCTAAATAAACACATTCAAAATACTCTTCTTGAATGGTTAGCTCTGGTGATGTTTCATCAAGAGATCATAAGTGCAATGTCAAGACTTCCTTATTTGCAAATCTGTCGGTTACTTCGTCAGCGATGGAGTAGAGCGCCTTATATCTTGAAGATCACGCAGTATTTCTTTCCGAATATTTTGACCAATGGTATTGATGGCTTCATTTTGAGTGCTTTTGCTGGTATAAGTGTTTGTGGAGTCCTTCAGGTGCCGCACCAGCTGGTCATCATGACTTGCCAAAAGATTCAGAATAGCAAGGAAATTACTTTATTGGATGCAGTGCTTGTTGAATCGTCTCTGTGTCCACGCAGGGAAATATTGTGTTTCCCACAGAGGACAATTGTTTCCATTATCACTGACTACAGCCTCATTTATCTGTCGTACATTTCCTAGGTTTGTTGACTAATTTTGTACGATAGCGTATTCTGGTTTTGCCAGACTTGTCTGATACTCAATACATGCCGCTTTATGATAATCGGACTTCTCGGACTTGGCCACGGATCCGTCCTTGCCTATTGCTTTTTTTAAGTTGGTGAATGGTTTGGATACAAATTTGTCATAGCTTCTCATGTCCACGAGTGGGAAAAGAACTCGGACTTTACACAGACCGTCTTGTAGTTTATGGTTCTATATTGGCCATCTGTTTTGTGTCCATAATGCTTCGAATTAAAGCTTTTTATTTTATATATGCTAAAAAAAAAAAAATAATAAAAAAATAAAAAAAATAAAAAAAATCGGAACGGCAAATTTTGTGGTGATACTGTTTCAAGTGTAGTTCTGCTAATTTTACCGGATTTTTTTTTTTGTATTAATACATCTCAACTTCACCCACACAGCATCATCAGGAAACAAATAGAATACATAGGTGGATATATATGGTGTCTGTATGCATTTAGACATCAAGCAACAAGACATAGGGAAGTATCTAAAACTATATCAAGGCCATGTAACATCAATGTTTGTCAAAATGTATTCCCCATTTACCCTATTTCTTTCTAAGCAGACATATTCATTTTTAATTCATAGGTCTTTTTTCTTAAAGATTTTGTAATTGTGTACATTTTGTTTAATGTCTTTCAATTGTAGTGGTTTATTTTGTCTGGAACATTGATATATATATATATATATATTATATATATATATATATATATATATATATATATATATATATATATATGATATTTAACCAATAAAATAATCAGCTTCAATCCAATGTTGTTGGTTTTTTCCTGGTAAACACGGTACAACAGCTGACAAAAGTTGTCCATACTTTGTAGAATCCAATCTTCAACACATAGCCAAATGTTTTTGAATACTGGACAATGATAAAAAAAAATATGTGAAATAGTTTCTGCAGTTGAATTCAATATTGAACAAAGTTGACTTGTTCTTATTTTTGTTGGTACACAAAATTCTATATAAAATCCTATATTTAAAACATAAAAGTGTTGTATCTTTTATTTTATATTTTAAGTTCTTTTTCCAGTCAAACGAGGCATCCAGTTCTAGATCTTCAGCCCACTTTGAAATAAACAAGTTATATATATTATTTTAGAACCAGAGTTATTTTGAAGCAAATGCTTAACCACTTTTGGTCTGTATACTTCAACTTTTGAAGTTGTATTTGGGAGTCCTCATGTCTGAGATACAATATTTAAGCCTTCCTATAAAATAACGGGAATAACCACAGAGTATAGATCTTGTAATGTATGTCATAAAGATCTGACAAACAGATATAAAAAGGTGAAAATAACTTGTGTGTTGAAATTATGGGTCATATGATTAGACAGAATATAAATGAAAAGATGAAGAACAGTGATCAACATCACAAATCTCATAAGGAATACAAATTACAGAGTAGGGTAAACACGGAGTCCTGGATATACCAGAGGTGGGATCAGGTGCCTTGGAAGAGTAAGTATCCCCTGTCGACCGGTCACACCCGCCATGAGCCCTATATCTTGATCAGGTAAACGGAGTAATTCGTAGTCAGAATCTCTGTGCCAAAAACGACCTAACAATTCGTATGTAACACGTCAGACACCATTTGACCCAATGACAGGGTGTATTGGCAAACTAGATAATGTTTAACGACCATAACAGTTGTGAAATGTTCACTTTAAAGGAGACGGTTGAAACCCTTGTAATATCATCTTGTTTGTCAGTAGTTTGCATCGATTTAAAAACTGATCATACGCAGAACAAGCTCTTGCGTATTGAATCAGTTGAGACCAATCACCATATGTGGGTGATAGTGGGATATTACTACAAAGATAAGGGATATTGACGATGGAGAAAATGAAATCATCCCGTTTGTCATAAAGTTGAGTTATTAATTTGCTGTCAGCATCAATCTTCAACAAAATATCTAAGTACAGAACAGATGTGGAAGACTCTGTGATGTTTTTTATTTCAAGTTCACTGGAATATATCGAATCGACATATGAATGAAAATGATCATTGTTAATAGATAAGAAATAATAAAAAATATGATATGTTGTGAGCCTCATATGTAAGGGTTTGAAATTTGGCGGACATATTGTATTAATTTTTAACATAATCCCCTTCAGTATCTATACACTTTTGCCAGCGATATTTAAGGGTTTCAATGTCATTTTTAAAGAAGCCTGTATGACGTCATCGTCTGACTGAAAGTGGTAACCAGAAATGGCCATTTTCAGTTTGGGGAATAGATGAAAGTGTGATGGAACGAGATCAGGCGAATAAGGATGATGCTCAATCAATGTAAAGCCACAATCGTTAATGGTAGCCATAACAATGACAGACTGGTGAACAGGGACATTGTCCTGGTAGAACAAATCACATTTACTTAGTTTTCCGCGCCGCTCGAATTTAATATTTCCCCGTAACTGTCTCAGAAGTGATGCATACATAGTTTGTGTCACTGATTGTTTGGGGATAATCTACCATTAGCATACCAGAAAACCAAGGCCATTGTTTAAACTGCTGTTTGGCCTCTGGGGTTAAATGATGGACCTACGTTTCATCCATAGTAACAAATCTCTGAAGAAAGTTAGCAGAATCTACTACTAAAAGGTTTACATTAACACGATACAAAATGCACCTGATGTGCTTCTGATCAGCTGTCAGAAATCTTGGAACCCAACGGACTGAAAGCTTTCTCATTGCATGACCCCTGTCAGAATGGAATGTCGTATTTCCTGTGACATGCCAGCTGCACTGACTATATATCTTTCTGTAACTCACCTGTCAGTCATAACAATATTATGGACTTTATTACCATTTCTGGGGTTGCAACAGCGACAGGTCTTCCAGGACGGGTGTCATTGTTATCCTCAAGGCTCTGTCTACCGCGTGTAAATTCCGCCACCCACCTATTTTACTGCAGCAAATGAGGGGGTATCTTTCCCTAGTGTTGCTACCATATCAGTGTGGGCATCCTTAGGTGCTAAACCTTTCTTATGCAAAAATTGAATCACTTCTCTTTCACCGATTTTGTCCAGTTTGCAAAAGTCACTTGCCTCATTTACTTTAGAGTGCTACCTCGTCAATATAAACTGATCAAATGACACCAGTCTTTGGGTACACGGCCTTAAATACTCGGGGGAAAGTAGGGCTGAAAAAAAGACATCGATGCTAACCTCCTTCAATACAAGGCTCACAACATATCAATCGGCCCTCATATATACATGTATCATCTGTCGCTCCTTCCAGCATCCCGACCAATCTATATTTCTCCCCTCTGCAAATCATTAGTTAGAGTACATCTAGACTATGCCAATTCTGTGTGGGCACCATTGAAATCAAAACATATACAGCAATCAGGAAGTGTGCAAAGGAGGGCAACTGAACAGCTACCAGGCTTTGCAAATTCGACATACACTGCGCAACTCCGTAAACTAAAACTCCCAACACTCAGCTATAGACGCATTTAAGAGGGGATGTGATAGAATTATATTAAATAGTCTCGGAAAAATACGACAAATCAGCTGGAAATTTCATCAAAGTGTGGAAGGATAATACTACAAGAATAGGAAATAGGGAAACTCATAAAAGATAACCCACAAAGAGCAAAAACTCGATATAAGAAAATACAGTTTCAGCCTTAGAGCAACACATACGATATCATCAGACAGGCTATTCCAGATTTGTGCCATCCTCACAACGTCAGGGGTCCTGAGTCCACTCGTGGCCGTCCGTCCCACGGCCACGAGTGGACTCAGGACCCCTGGCGTTGTGAGGATGGATTTGTGCCAGAACGCTAAATTCCTTTAAAAACCGACTTGACAACTACAAGAAAAACCAAGAACTCCGGTATGACGTCAATCCGAGATTAATATCACCGGTGTAGCGAAAAATATTGATCCGGATTGAAAATTGACTGGTTCATTTTACAACATTGAATATTGAAGCGGGGATGCTTTTTCACCGTTAAAAATTGAGACCAAAAGTCATGAAATTTATAACCAGAGTCATCTTTCAACAGCTTGATATTTTTTTTTCTAATAACCTCAACAAGTTGATAATTGACCCTGCTGAATACTGACTCCACCTACAGAGTTTTGAACTGTCTTTTTAAGTGGAAGTTGTTCTACCCTATTTATCTGAATCTACTTTCAATTTCAAAATTTTAATTTTTCCAGATTGCTAAAACTTGATCTGAAATCATCCCGATCTTATTATCTTATTTTCATGTTTGAGGCCGCGGTTGTCCATGGCAATGCATTTATAAATCACTTTTTTGATACCCCCCCCCCCCCTCCCTCCGAAAAAAAACCCCAAAACACCCCCCCCCCCCCCAAAAGACAACAAAAATGAACAAAACAAAACAAACAAACTAAAGAAACAAACACAAAACAGAAACTTTTTCGGGTTTGGGGTTAGGTTAGTGGGGTATTGAACCATCTGAAGCACCAGCCAATTTCCTGCAGACGCATAATCTTAAACACTTACAAGGGATCCGTGTTACTTAGAATGGTGTTATTTCATTTACTATTGATCTTAAACTCTAGCTAGAAATCCCAAAAAGGAGGGCCCGATCCTCTACTTTACAAAATAAGCACGTGTTACGGAGTTCGTTGTTTAACTGGTGAACGAGGCCGTGAAAGTCCTAGAGAGATCATTTTCAGCTGTTATAAAATAAAATGAAATATTGGTTTTCAAGATGGATATAGTTACTAACAATACTACTACTACTGTCCCTTATTTCTACAGGATTGGACAGTTAGTTATACAACTGTTACATTGTGGCCCTGTCTTTAACATATATAGCATTGTACATGACTGAGTATGCATGAAAATGTACATGCATCATGCCTCAAATCTCTAACATTTCCCAAATTAATACTAAAATTACCAATTTTAGAGAAAACAAACCGGAGTGCTTTTAGCCTATAGCAAATATATACAAACAAATTTCTTACCTAAATAGTATACAGTCTAACCATGCATATTAATATTCTAATTTAGACATAATTTTAAAAAAAAAAATATAAATATCACACAAAACATATCGATTACACGTGAAAAGATCACTATGCTAGTAAATAAATTACTAGCATATTTTAAGGGTTCTTCGGATAATTCGAGATCTTCATCTTTAAAATGGTTCATGGTTTGTACAGACTGTCCATTTGAAATTGAAGATATTAATGTAAACATGGCGATCTAAAGAATAAATATCAATCAACTGTAAATTTTTAATTGAATAAATCATAGTTGTAAATATCAATTCATTAATATGTGTTTTTATGTTGTTGAATTTAGAACCGGTTTAATGATGAAAATTGGGCGACGCGGCACAATTTTCATCAGTCTAGGGTCTAAATTCAGCATCTTTAGTTTCAATATTCAACGTCGAAAAAATTACCCCCAAGTCAATTTTCAGCCATTCTTAAAATTCTTCGTTACTTCGGAAGTCGAAACTTTGTCACGGAGAATGAATCTAGTCAAGAGGATGCTGACGGAACCTGTACTAGAAATCTACACTAGGTAACACAATGTACTAGAAATCTACACTAGGTACTAGAAATCTACACTAGGTACTAATAATCTACACTAGGTAACACAAGGTGCTAGAATTCTACACTAGGTAACACAAGGTACTAGAATTCTACACTAGGTAACACTATCTAGATGTAGGAAGCACTAGCTAACACTAGGTAAACACTGGGTAACACTAGCTAATACTAGGTACTAGAATTCTACACTAGGTACAACTGAGCAAAATTTTCACATTATATATAACTCAAATTTGGCATATGAACGCGTAACTTTTGCGTTTTAAGCTCGCGTTTATTCGCAAATTTTTCGCGTTATAATGCAATTTTAAAAAAATCAGCAACGAAAATGAGCTCAATCTACATTGGCTTTTTTTATTATTAACAATGTGAAGTTGAAATAGCTCGGGTTCGGAGTTTACATTATTCAGATTTGTGACAACATTTTAAGATTCCGTTTTAGCGTCTACGGTCTACTCTAGAACTTCGAAGATGATAAAATAACCAACTGTTTGACTGAAAATTCAACATTGGAGATAAATGCATTGAATGTTTGGGTAAGGCACATTGGTGGATAATGAATCCAAGCCTTAAATCGCTTTTGTTCTGTATGCGAACAAAATTGACTCAGTTCCGAAATCTGAAATAAAAGTGATTAAAGTAGTTCTTTACTCTCTACTAGAGTTTATAAAGTTGAAAATAATTATTCAAGCCTCAGCATAAATTTTCCTTGGCCGAAGAACGTAAAAGGAATTAAATGAATTTGGTGCAGTGTAATGTGCTGTGTGTGTAAACAACAGTTATCACACGGCACAGATGGAACCAGACATTAAATGATTAAAGAAAGACGATTCTTTTCTCAAAACAGAAGATTTACTTACATGTAGCTGTTCTCTAAATGATGTAATAATAGTCATCCATATCTTTTGAACTGCTAAATTGTCTTTTCCCGATCTCAGTCTTAAATGCATTCTCTTTGACTATATTAAATGTTTATTGTGACATAAAGAAAATAATCATATTGACAGTCTAATTATGCTATAATTGGTCTAGTTGTTAAGAATTCCAAACATAACGGTTTAACAAGATTACTGGTAATATTTTAGTAAACAATGCAATTTTCCCCACGTTTTGCTCTTTCAAAGACACAATTTAAAAAGAACTTATTGAATGCAGCGTGTTTTGAATATTGAAAGATAATTTAATGAGTTATTGTATTATAACTTTTTGTAATTTAAAACAAGTGTAAATAATGCACCTTTTTGGATCTGGGTTAGAATAGATTCTCAGTACCCCTTGCTTAATGATGTAAAACACATTTTTACTGTTGTTGGTTTTTTTTTGTATGATAATATCCAAAGATTACGGCATATATAACTTTAATCTGAGATTCATTTTCATGTTTAAAACAGATGTAAACAACACATCTTTTTAATCTTGAGATTTTTTACACTAGTATCCTGTAGCATATGAATATAAAAGCAAGGATAGAGTGAAAGGAATCTTACACTTACCATTATTATTCTGTTGTTCATTTATGCAAAGTTTCATACTGCAAAAAAGGAAATCAAAGAAAAATATAAAATTAATGCTTATCTATGGACCCTCCCCCCCCCCCTTTTTGGGGGGTGGGGGGGCATGTGACAAGAAGTGTTGTTTTTTTTTCCTTTTAAGATCCCAAAAAACCACATGAGTGCTGATGCATTTTGATATGCTTTCTGCTGTGATTTCAGTGCAATGTTGTTTTATGATTTCTAGATGTCCGTGTGTTATGTAGGATGGACAAGATAACCAGAGCTATGGAATATGCTGAGGTAATTAGCTAAACAAGGAATGGCAAACATTTATTGCAAGTACTAACAAACCTATGAGAAAGAAAAAAGAACATTTTATGGAGGTTCATCCTCTGTGACTTAAGATCCCTGTCATGTGATGTCATAGGTTAATTTTTTTTTTCTTTCTTCTTTTTGTTTTTGAAAAATCTTTGATTATAATTAAACATTGTGCATGATAGAAATACATCTTTGGTAGGAATTTTATCACCTACATCATACAATAATAAATTTGATACTAAAAAAGTTTTTATTTTTAAAAATGTTGTCAAAGGCAATAACTCCTAGGTCAGTAACTTCTCTATGGCACGTCTATTTTACAATAATTTTCCAGTTATTCACAATTATGAATATTCATATTTCAACTAGCTTTTATGTATTTTTATGCTGTTTAATGAAAGTATGCCGTTTTCTGATGTTGATATAGTTTTAGTATGTCTGATATCTTGTGAAAGGTGGCAATCTACATATTTTCTTTGGTCAGTGATGAAATTAAACTGTATCAAATGGAAATCAATATGGTTTTTATATTTTGAACCCATGATAATGAGACTTGACATGAAGGTGATGTGAACAGGTTTACAGGGAATATTATGAGGCATGAAGGACTTATTTTAGATAAGTGTGTTTTGTATTTCTTTTAACAGTACCTCGTCCAGGCAGCCAAACAGAGACCAGATTCACTGTGCCGACCATCATCCAGTACCAAGCCGTAAGTTTTAGTATACCCTCTGCAAAAAGTGGTGATAGATATACTGGAATCGTAATGTCTGTCTATCTATCTGTAAACAAAAGATTGAGGACTGTGAAAGTCTCTTCTCATCATACCGAAAGTAGCAGTCACAACACAATCGCCCATGTGACATATTTCAGGCTCATAGTCCTGACCTTGCATTTGACCTTTATTTCATGCCGTGTAGACTCGGGTCGAAGTGACAGGAAGTAAGGTTCCTTATTCAGTTTACAATAAAACTACGTTAATGATTTTTATTACCAAAAAGTTCTTATAATCTCACTTCTATGTGATTCAGAATTTATCACTAGACATATGACAAAGTTTTTCAAAGATTCATGTATTCATGCAGAAAGTGCTCCTTGAGCATGTGCAGTTGTCTGTTTAATATCAGTCATTTTCTAGAGAAAGTTTGAATCTGTCATAGTTTGCGATACTTGGCTTGGTGTACCTGTTTTTTTTGGTTTTTTGGGGGGTTTTTTTATTTGGTTGTTTTTTGGGGGTTTTTTTGGTGTGGGAAGGGATGATTGATGCTTACTAGGCTTTGCAGGGGAAATGTCTGCCAATTAACGAGGACCTATTGTTATTATTTTTATTATTAATGTAGTACATATGATTTTTAATATTTCTTATCAGAATATGTTTTATGTGTTGATTCTGATAAATCAAAGGAATGAAACATTTCCATTTATGTCCCTTTAAGGATAGTGTTTTAATCTGCTCTCACTTTCATTATGACCTGGTTTGTTTGCAGCAAATCCATCCATCAGAAATTGCAGGAACTGTACATAGAATCCTGTCAGAATCAGCACCACAGCAAGGTGAGGGTAAACATAGAATCCTGTCAGAATCAGCACCACAGCAAGGTGAGGGTAAACATAGAATCCTGTCAGAATCAGCACCACAGCAAGGTGAGGGTAAACATAAAATTCTGTCAGAATCAGCATCACAGCAAGGTGAGGGTAAACATAGAATCCTGTCAGATTCAGCACCACAGCAAGGTGAGGGTAAACATAGAATCCTGTCAGATTCAGCACCACAGCAAGGTGAGGGTAAACATAGAATCCTGTCAGAATCAGCACCACAGCAAGGTGAGGGTAAACATAGAATCCTGTCAGAATCAGCACCACAGCAAGGTGAGGGTAAACATAGAATCCTGTCAGATTCAGCACCACTGCAAGGTGAGGGTAAACATACAAATGTTGCCTTATGCACAAGAAATTTGTCACAAATAATTAAAATGAAATATTTACCTCACTTGATATTACAGTACCCATAACTCTACCACTTCGTGATTCATATTTGGTCTACATCTTTCTTTGTGATGAATGATACCAGTCAAATAATCCCGAAGTGAGGAACCATACTTCTCTGAATTATTTAACTTTCCAGGTCAATAGTACTATGACAATCTATTGTATAGACACATACAAAACAGAGTTGTGAAATATATTGTAAACTTACTTTTATTAGTGCCATATATAGAATAACATTGATTGTTATTGTGTGTTCTGTACAGGATAGTCCTTTGTCCTCCGGTAAGAGAGTTTATAATGTAAGCAATTTTTTTTTTATATAGGATATTGTCCTGTCATCTAACCTTTTGTCTAAGTTGGTGAGGAGGGACAAATTGAATTGTTTGGTCCTAAAGCTGTACCCAGGGAATGAGGGCTACTCTATCATGTTAAGGGGGAGGGGAGGAGTCGAGCTAGAAACACTCAAACTCCCATACGAGGTAAGGGTTTGTATCCAAGTCAATTGATAGTGTTTGAGCATCATTTAATATTGACAGAAACATGCCAGAATCTAGTCATAAGAATACTGCTCTCTCTCTCTCTCTCTCTCAAGTAGTATAAATTTACCATGTGACTGAATACAAGACAGCAACAAATCTTTGAAATTCTACTGAATCTGCTTGCGATTGATAAGTAGTAGTGGGTAATTATGCGGTACTCTCCTAATTTTCCATTTTCAGGTGTCGGAGTTGCTGGACTATGTAGATTCTTCAGAGGTAAGACTAAATGTAGAATTGTAGTTCTCTATGTTAGAGACTTACAGGGTTAGAGACTGTCTAGAACTGTTGCACGTTATGTTAGAGGCTTACAGGATTAGAGACCTAGAACTGTTGCACGTTATGTTAGAGACTTACAGGATTAGAGACTGACTAGAACTGTTGCACGTTATGTTAGAGACTTACAGGGTTAGAGACTGTCTAGAACTGTTGCTCGTTATGTTAGAGACTTACAGGATTAGAGACTGTCTAGAACTGTTGCACGTTATGTTAGAGACTTACAGGGTTAGAGACTGACTAGAACTGTTGCTTGTTATGTTAGAGACTTACAGGATTAGAGACTGTCTAGAACTGTTGCTCGTTATGTTAGAGACTTACAGGATTAGAGACTGTCTAGAACTGTTGCTTGTTATGTTAGAGACTTACAGGGTTAGAGACTGTCTAGAATGTTAGAGACTTACAGGGTTAGAGACTGACTAGAATGTTAGAAACTTACAGGATTAGAGACTGACTAGAACTGTGGCTTGTTATGTTAGAGACGTAAAGGATTAGAGACTGACTAGAACTGTTGCTTGTTATGTTAGAGACGTAAAGGATTAGAGACTGTCTAGAACTGTTGCTTGTTATGTTAGAGACTTACAGGGTTAGAGACTGTCTAGAACTGTTGCTCGTTATGTTAGAGACTTACAGGATTAGAGACTGTCTAGAACTGTTGCTTGTTATGTTAGAGACTTACAGGGTTAGAGACTGTCTAGAATGTTAGAGACTTACAGGGTTAGAGACTGACTAGAATGTTAGAAACTTACAGGATTAGAGACTGACTAGAACTGTGGCTTGTTATGTTAGAGACGTAAAGGATTAGAGACTGTCTAGAACTGTTGCTTGTTATGTTAGAGACTTACAGGGTTAGAGACTGTCTAGAATGTTAGAGACTTACAGGGTTAGAGACTGACTAGAATGTTAGAAACTTACAGGATTAGAGACTGACTAGAACTGTTGCTTGTTATGTTAGAGACTTACAGGGTTAGAGACTGTCTAGAATGTTAGAGACTTACAGGGTTAGAGACTGACTAGAATGTTAGAAACTTACAGGATTAGAGACTGACTAGAACTGTTGCTTGTTATGTTAGAGACTTACAGGGTTAGAGACTGTCTAGAATGTTAGAAACTTACAGGATTAGAGACTGACTAGAACTGTGGCTTGTTATGTTAGAGACTTACAGGGTTAGAGACTGTCTAGAACTGTGGCTTGTTATGTTAGAGACGTAAAGGATTAGAGACTGTCTAGAACTGTTGCTTGTTATGTTAGAGACGTAAAGGATTAGAGACTGTCTAGAACTGTGGCTTGTTATGTTAGAGACGTAAAGGATTAGAGACTGTCTAGAACTGTTGCTCTTTATGTTAGAGACTTACAAGATTAGAGACTCTGTAGAACTGTTGCTTGTTATGTTAGAGACTTACAGGATTAGAGACTGTCTAGAACTGTTGCTCGTTATGTTATTTAAATTTACTCTCAATATTTTCTCCATTTAACAGCTTCCTCCTTTCCTTGTTGACCTACTGGAGAAAGCCCAGGTTCGTACCTTTATTATAAGGATTCCTAATTACTTTGATTATCATTTAATTTTCACGTTCGTACCTTTATTATAAGGGTTCCCATGGACGATATTGAAGTCTTTCATTATTACTCTGATTAAGCATATTTCAGTTTAGCTGTAAATTTGGCATTCATTGCATCTTTATGAGATGATGTCACAGACATTATTGAACCTAAAGACATTATAGTCAATTTGTAAGTAAAGACGATCAAAGTCAGATACTACTTTTGAGATAATGAGGTCAAAGGTCAAGATTCCATATATTAGCTGCATTTCGAGACCTGATGCTGACACCCAGAAATCACAACTTTAAATTTGTGGTAGCGATGGTCCACTTACTCCTTACTTGAACTTGATTTTCTTATTGGAAACACGAAAGATTCTTAAAGATTTCGCTATTTTGGGAGGTTTTCTTCTTAATCCCAAGGCCTCAAAATCCCCCACCCCATAAGATGATGGTGAAAATGGCATTGTAGTTTATGGGAAGTTGAAATTGTTCAGATGTAAACAAAGAATGATTTGTACTGACTGATGGGGAGTGATGACATCACTTGATTGATTCAGTGACTTAATATCTATTGTGCTGTGATAATGCATCAGGTAATGCCAGTGGTTCCTAACGCGTTGATTTCTCTGGTTCCAGATGAACGTCTTCTACAGTGGATGTGTCATTCTGGAAGTCAGGGATTACCGCCGCTCCATCACTGGCTCCTATGACACGCAGTACGTGCTTCTGAAGCCCACACCTCAGGTAAGTATTCATCATCCCCTAGCAATTCATTGTGAGGGGGGAGTGGGGGGGTGGGGTGTAGTAATGGGACTGCTCATGTGTGGCTAAGTATGTGTGGGAATGTGTGTGTAACATTTACCATGTAGACACTCTACAGCCCACATTTTTTGCCCCATTGATGTGATCTTCACATGTAGCTTTGTTATTAAGAGAAAAAGAACCCTATCGATTTTAAGGTTAACGGTCAAGGTCACTATGGGACTTCATAGAAAATGCATGTAGACACTTTACACATTTTCTTGAATGATTGATTTGATACCTCACATGTAGCTTTCTTATCAAGAGAGAAAAAACCTTCTTGATTTTGGAATTCAAAGGTTACTGTGGGACTTATGTTTATTAATTGCTTACATTTAATATACAATTTAAAAAAAACAAAAAACAACCCCCCCCCCCCCAAAAAAAAAAAAAAAAACCATTTTAGAATTGTACTAGACATTGATTCAGTTTTGTAGAATGTATGTACTTGTATGTTTTATTTACTTATTTACTTACCTATCTTATGCTTCTACTATTACCTTTTATGCATATCATCTCTTTTACTATTTTATTGTACAATGCCAGTGAATACATGTATGTAAAATTAGGCGTTTTAATCAAATAAACTAGTTTCAGTTTCATTGCAAGGGAATATCCTGGTTTCACCGATTCTTGTGTGCATCCAATATCATAGATACTCTGCATTCTTTCTTTATGTTTTATTGTATTTGTTGGTCCTCTCTTGGTCTTTAACCTTTAACGCATTTTTCCAACAGCATAACATATATGTATTAAGTGTGAAAAAATGAGGGTTTGATATTAAATATATGTCCTTAACTTCTCCAAAATTACTGGAATTAGTCCTTGAACTTTTGACCTATTCCTGAAAATTCTAATGCCCTTGCATTTGTTGTGTGTCTTTGTTTTTTTATAGTCTTGTGTATGTTTTACAATGCTTTATTAAACACTCATTTTATGCTTTGAAAGTTTTAGTTCAACACCGATCTTCATCTTATTCTCTAGTGATACTAGTCAAGAATAACAATTACTCCTGGTAATGTGGATAAAATAGAAATTATACACTAACCAAACACACATTCTTCCAGTACCCTAAAAATATACGACACTCATCTCTGTGTTGCAGCCACAGATGACAAGTGTTCTCTTAGAAAATGCCAGTAAGATTTCAAAATGACCGGTGGCTTTAGATTGCCTATGATATTTTATATTTTAATAGACTCCATTTCCTTATCATAAAATTGCAGGCTTGATCCAGCATTCTAAAGATACCATATAATGCATATTTTCTGTGGTTGTCCATATTTTAAGGAATTTTGCAGATGAAAGTGTGCAAAAATTACAAACTATAAAAAAGATACATATAAGTATAGATAGGTATAATGCAACCACAGAAATTGGAAAAGCAGAATATAATTTGCTATCTTTCAGGGATCAAATTGCAAAAATTTCCACCCACAGAAAATGCCTGTTATACAGTATAAATGTAATAAGCAAAATGACAGGTGCTCGAGGTTCACACGATCATTGATGGTCATAGTCCTCTTGTATCATATTTTAGTCTCAGTAATTAAATTCTGCATTTCAAACATTTAATGAATTTATACTGATCATTAACAATTTATTTCAGTCCCTTCTGTCAGACATGTACAATATGATCAATGATGGACATCGCTGGACACAAGAGGATCAGTTTGCACTGGAGAGTCAGTTGCTATTGGCAACAGAAGAGCCCCTGTGTCTTGACCCCTCCCCCTCTGTTTTTCTGGTCAACAACAAGCTCCAGTATGAACAGAAGAGTCTCAGTAACCCCATGCTCAAACGGTCAGTATCCAAGGACAATTTCCTTCATTTAAATAATCTGATGTTTCTAAAATTCACAATATAATGGTTTCCCTTTCACATTTTCATTCCCACGTTTTACCACTGTCTGACATTCAGTAATCAACCTTTTTTTGTCTATTTGTAGTTTATTAGCTTTCATAACTTCAGTATAAAGAATTTGAAAGATAATGAAATTAAAATCTTTCATGACAAACTAGGGTCCCAGCGTATGGCTAGTGCTATACAATAATCATGCTGTCTGTGTGTTAGCATTTTCTGTGGCATACGATTCTTAATGCCAGGATAAGGCAGAGGGAAACCTCTTTGAATTTTCAAATTGATTAGTTTTGTTGTTATGTGACATAGAATTTTTTTTTAATATTAAAAGGTAATAGAACTTTCTATGGCATGTAATAAACTGAGATGATTTGATAATATAAAGGTAATGCTTGGATTCCCACAATAATGACTCTGTCTGTCCGTCCGTCAGCTCTTTCTATGACATGTGATAACTTGAGTGTCCTTGAGACTACTCATGTTGAATCTTTGTTCGTATTCCATCACAACTGATGTCATGCCTGCCACATATATTATTCATTGCAGGGCCCATTCTGACTTGTCAGATTTCTACTTAACTACACAAATGTAGCATATTATTTAATCTTGATTTTATTATTCACACATATGTAAACATATCAAAACATACAATTTTAAGCTTAAAGTTCGTGACATAAAAAATTTACATCAGGAATCCTACAAATACACAAAGATGGTACAAAACTACATTACATGTATCATTTAAATTTGCTTGTCTAACGGTGTATTATTCATTCATACTGAAAAATGACCAAAAACATCAATGCTGAGATTATTATTAGCAAGTAAGCAGATTTACCACAAATACTCGGGAAAAATGTTCTTGTATTACAAGAATGTCATCTGTGGCCATGTGATAAAAACTTTCGAGTGTTGATCATAATGGACTAAAAATGTTGATTTATACAAAGCACCAATCTTCAGCACAATGGGTTTGCACAATCCCACTGTGATGCCATCATCTGATCCGACTCGCTCACACAAACACTGATTACATGTACTGGATTTTCTTCACTCTACTGCTGTACCACTCCGCCACAAAGAGGTGGTCTCTAGTGTCCACACATAAACCCCTTGGATCTTGTAAATCACAGTTATCAATGTAACGGAGGAACTGTCCGTCCTGATCTACGATGTGGATACAGTTGTTGTCACGGTCTGCTGTCAGGATGTGACTCTGGCTGTCTGTAGTGATGCCATGTGGATTAAATGATCTCTTCCTATTAGAGGGATAGCCAGTGTATCTAAATCGGAGTTTTCCTGACTGATTGACCACCACTACTGCTTTAGCTCCATGGTCAGCCACACAGATATCAAGGTTCCTGTTCTCACTGATGTATTTAATGCAAACACCAGATGAATAGAGAGGACAACGCTGATCATCAAACTGAATGGTTTGTGTCTCTGTGGAGCCAGAGTAACGCACAACTTTGGATTGTTTTCCATCATCGATGACCATGGTGACCAAAAGGTCACCAGAGGCGGTACAGGCGACATTGTAAGGTCTCCACCCCTGTAGTGTGATCACGGTCTGTATCTGGTCATTCATCACTATATTAACTGTCCTTGTTTTAGGATCAGTGTAGACTAAATCTCCTTTCCTTGTCACTGCTATATCTAGTGGGAAGTTCCCTGACATGGTTTGCTCTGCCTTCAGTAGTGTGCCCTGGAGGTTGTGGAGCTTCATGATTTGGTCACCTGTACATGTCCAGATTTTTTCATCAGAGAGACAGGTAATGCTTTTAGAGAATCCTGCATATCCGGTGTCAATGGTGGCGATGAGCCGTGGCTCGTCCAACAGTGGTTTGGCGGGTGAAGACATGGCAGCATCTGATATCTTCATTGTGTAGCCATGTTCTTCTATTGCAATGGACGAGTCCGACTTTTGATGAAGGTCTTCTGTGTTAATCGCCTGAGGAGAGAAACTTGGTATTGAGTCTTTGATTTCAGAAGGTAATTGTGTGAATTGAGCATTTTTAAATTTATATTCAGAGGCTTGGGAAACATCAGTTGAGTCCAGTATTTTCTGAAGATGAACAATGGTCTTTTTTACCTCCAACATTGTGCGTTTAATTTCTTCACAATGATTACTTAAGACAGCCAAGCAGTTATTTCTCATCTCCTCGATTCCAGATTTTGTTTCATGGATGATTCTGTCAATTTCTCCGTAACAGACATTTCCTTGTGTGGTAACAGATTCAATGAGTTTCCCAAATTCTCTGTCTACACAAGATTTCTGAGTTGCTAATTTTGCAGTTATTTCTTCATATATAGGACAAACAATGTGTTTCAGTTCTTTTAAATCAGACCTGACTGCTTCTTTGTTCTTAAATATTTTCAGTAGTTCCTCAAATGCATGTCGTTTATGCTTGTCCGCAATACGGAGCAAACAGACTGGAATGTCACATACTTCACAGTGAAGTTCACGAGAATTGTTTCCATGATTTTCACATGTCGGATAATTAGAATTAGTTACTCCTTGGAAGGACTCCGTCGGATGTTCTTCAGATAAATCAGAGAGGTGTTCTCCAACATTAGGCCTCACAGAATTTGACCTGACAATGGTAAATGTCGCAGTCCACCGTGGGTACTTTAGTCTGACACTGGTTACAATTCAGTGGTGTTATCGGAGGTCATTTATCTGTCAAGGTCATTCACAAAAGTTGTAACTGTAAATTCCAACTTCGTGGCGTTGTATTTCAAAAATGTGGAAATTTCTCCCACGCGAACAGCGATGAAGTCGGTTTTGTTTCCGGGTACGATATCTAAAATCCCTCGGACTGATTAGGTGGTCCTGGCAAAATGTGAGAGTCGGTTACATCAAATGGCGATCCAATTTTTCAGTGATATGATCTTTTTCCGATGATACGTTTTTATAGCGTTCGTTTTGCAATTTTCCGCTCTGTCAATCATAGTGTTACCAGTGTCTGGAGGACACTTCGTCACGCACGAGTGACTTGGCATAACAAGTACTCAAAGATTAAGACACCAAATGAGTCACTCAGAAAGCTTAACCCGATAATTACTCAATCTTGTCAAATCTTGTGAATTATCCTCAATTAGATAAGAACAGCAAGCATCAATTGGTTAATAGTTCCCGACTTTTTGGAAAATGGTGTTTCGTTGAAAAAAAATGCTTCGTCAACTATGACAGTTAGTCAAAATACACATGAAGCATGTTCTTTGGAAGAATTTTGTTGAATCTGTTGACAGTTATATTAACTTTGTATTGTTTAAGTTGATTTGAGTGGGGGGGGGGGGTAATGAAGATTTCGGACCTTTCGGCGCGGTACCAGTTAAGGCAGTGCAAATCATTTAAAACTAAACTTTAAAAAAGAAACATGGATTTTGATCATACCGTCGTAATGATTTTGATGACGATCTTTTTGTGACACTTTTATTGAATTAATTGTTGTTCCATGGAAACTTATTAAAGGCTTTGGGTGTGCTGTACTCCATGCTACTGAAGAAAATGAAAAAATCAAAACAAAACAAAAACGCACTCGGAACACGTTTTATTCGACTTTTACGAATGGTCGTATTGGCACATGAGAAGTCCTGTGTACGAGAGCCATCTCAATTTAATCAGATGTGTATTTTTTTTATATAAAGAAAATATCTCTTTAAATATACTACATTTATACATTTACATCAAATATTAGGACATTGTACTAAAACAAGCTAGTTTCATGTTTATTAATGATATTGATGTCTTCCACACAATAAGAAGATGCTAAATCCAACGTTCATGGGAACTGAGGAATGTCCATGGAGAATGTTAATATGTAAATCTATATTCGCGAGTAATGCAGACTAAATAACGTTACAGAACTTATTCTCAATATATTAAACAATTTGTTGTTGGGCTTTCTTTTCTCTTATTATAATTTTGATTTCTTTTATTGTTATAATTTTGATTTCTTTTATTGTTATAATTTTGATTTCTTTTATTATTATAATTTTGATTTCTTTTATTGTTATAATTTTGATTTCTTTTATTGTTATAATTTTGATTTCTTTTATTGTTATAATTTAGATTTTTTTTATTATTATAATTTTGATTTCTTTTATTATTATAATTTTGATTTCTTTTATTATTATAATTTTGAAAGATGATTATAAGATATTAGGGAGAGTTTTCATTACAGTGCTACATGCTGATATCACAGGTGTTTGTCTTCCGGATTGCGTGTGTGTGTAAGGGGGGGGGGGTTAGCTTGTGTAGATTTGGTAGTTCTTACAGGGTGTGTTATTTAAACGATGTATAAATTAACTAAACCTGTGGACATCGTTATCAAAACGACTTCAAAGCGAAATCTTAGGATTCAGATATTTTTTCTTTATTTTCCACAGTCTGGAAGACAAGCTCCTGTGTGGCATATATAGATGAAAACTCCATATTTGGTTCCCAAAATGGCTGAGTATTTTGGCAAATACTTGACTTTTACAGCCACCCCCCCTTTTTTTTTTTTGGTTGTTGAAATCCTGGATCCGCCATCGGATATCTATACCCAGACATTATAAATGGTGTTTTTATTTTGATATTTATATTATATTCTGATAAGAATTTCTTTTAATATTAATACAGAAGACCTCGCAGTACATCTATGCTTGATCAGCTATTACCATCCCTGCTAAGTGGTTTAATTTGAATTATTTTCAAAGGTCACAGGATATGCCTTAATATTACAGTCTGTTGGAGAAAAAAAAACCCCGAAAACATGCATGCTTAGACCGCTGGTAATCAGTCATTCTGAATGTTCAAAGCCTCAGTTTCAGACTAATTTTTCTAACTTCGAATTGTGAGTAATGATACAGGTCTACATTATATCTATATTGCCAGGTATAAGGAACTGTCAATCTCTCTCTCTCTTCAGAAAAAAACCCCAAACACACACACACACAAACACACACACAAACCAACAATAAAAACCAAAACCCATGCGTCAAGTATTGATTTAAAACACCCTGACAACCTAGTATAAAGACATTGAAGACAAACCTTACCTCATGTTTAACTTCAGAATGTAAATATGTGTAATATAGGGCATTATAGGTGCCTGAGTGTCTTAATTGGGGGGGGGGGGGGGGGGTTGTTTACCTCATCGTACATTCTTACAATTCACTATTACCTCCTATAAAGTGGCTTTAGGACCAATCATCCAATATATATCTTATTATCCTACCAGACACACCATCCTTCCATTATTTTGACAACATTGATATTTAGTTATTTTTACATGCAAAGTATATATAGTACACATTAATATCGCATCTGTCATCATTTGATATCATTAACATTCTTATAACTTTGTAAATTGACAGCTAGTTCGACAGACAATAATGCTCTTAATCTTCACTGTAAAACACTTATAGAAATTATAATTCATTTGAGATTTGGATACGGAAGTCGTACACTTTTCATTTTTGAGAGAGAGGCCAACCAGTTGAAAACCTGTGCAAGATAAATCAAGTGGTGGCCAAAATATAGATTAACTGGTGGCCGCAAGATGAACTGAGTGGCGACCGCTAGCAATATAAATATTAATTCTTTACCAGCTTCCATACAACCACATCTTTACTTTAATGTTTCCTTAGCTCAACCATGTAAATTATTTGCAGTAGTACACATTGACAGTTTGCAACAGTACAGATTGACAGTATACAGCAGTACAAACTGACAGTATGCAACAGTAGTACAGATTGACAGTATGCAACAGTACAGATTGACAGTTTGCAACAGTACACATTGACAGTATGCAACAGTACACATTGACAGTATGCAACAGTACACATTGACAGTATACAGTAGTACACATTGACAGTATACAGTAGTACACATTGACAGTATACAGTAGTACACATTGACAGTATACAGTAGTACAGATTGACAGTATACAGTAGTACACATTGACAGTATACAGTAGTACAGATTGACAGTATACAGTAGTACACATTGACAGTATACAGTAGTACAGATTGACAGTATGCGACAGTACAGATTGACAGTATGCAACAGTACACATTGACAGTCTTCAACAGTACACATTGACAGTCTTCAACAGTACACATTGACAGTATGCAGCAGTGTAAATTGACAGTTTGCAACAGTACACATTGACAGTTTGCAACAGTACACATTGACAGTTTGCAACAGTACACATTGACAGTTTGCAACAGTACACATTGACAGTTTGCAACAGTACACATTGACAGTTTGCAACAGTACACATTAACAGTTTGCAACAGTACACATTAACAGTTTGCAACAGTATAAATTGACAGTATGCAGCTGCACATGTTGCCATGTATTGGTAAAATTGAATACTTTTGGTGTTTGAGGTTTCAATATACCTAGCACACACCACCCGACTTTAATGATATTATGAAGGAGAATTTAATTATACACCACACACTGAGTTGTATGTTTTTGACCCATCATGCCTGTTTTTGTCAGTGTAACTTCTCTAAAACTTTTTAGCAGAATTTCATGAAACTTTTTGTTTAATAG
The DNA here is from genome assembly GCA_024699665.1 of Ostrea denselamellosa. NCBI lineage: Eukaryota > Metazoa > Mollusca > Bivalvia > Ostreida > Ostreidae > Ostrea > Ostrea denselamellosa. The sequence goes on along the minus strand of JAMZEH010000071.1, from coordinate 4,380,377 downwards.
GACTTACTGTTTAGATGTGCAAATTGGCAGGAAATTCTGATTCAATTTCTTTCTGGGAGTTATACACCTTTTGAACATAGACGTTTGACCAAAATATACTATTTTTGTGCAGTTTGCATGAAACCAGTTTTTAAGCCATATGTTACATGTACTATATATATATATATATATATATATGTTATATGTTACTACCGAACTATACAAGATAAAGACTTTGTGTTGAAATGAAAGGTCAGGGTCAAAGCTATGTAATGATGAATGTCTATAAGTCTTGCAAATTTTTTATTGGTTCAAAATATTTCCCCTTTTCACATTTTCTCATTTGTCCACCTGGCTTCCTGTTGTGTGGCAATTATTTTTCCAAAGTAAGAAATTGGAACTTAATTTTACAAATGGTACAGAATGAGCCACTCTTAGGAATCAGAAAAATGTTTCAAGGAAGAGCTGCTGTTATGTGATATTCCATTGATGTATTCAGGTCAGCCAGACGTTACAACCAGGCTGCTCTAAACAGGAAGAGGAAGTTGGCCAGTGCAGCTGCACCAAAGGAACTGAAGCTGCATGACTTCATTCATAAAAAGAAGCCAAGGTCAAATCCTCCAGTCAACCTCAGAGTTGGAAAACCAGTGAGTTTGTTTATAGTACTGAATTAGAGAAAACCGGTGAGTTTGTTTATAGTACTGAATTAGAGAAAACCGGTGAGTTTGTTTATAGCACTGAATTAGAGAAAACCGATGAGTTTGTTTATAGTACCAAATTAGAGAAAGTGGTGAGTTTGTTTATAGCATCAAATTGGAGAAAACTGGAGAGTGTTTGTAGGATAGAATTAGAGAATGATGTGATGCTTGTTTAAGGTGACCCAGTATACAGATAAATCAGACTTTCTTATTCAGTTAGTAACTTAGTAAATCAATACTAGAAATTCATATGGAATACACATGTTCTACAATCTTGTATCTCCTTTGGCTTTTTAAGGTCCTGTGGAAAGACTTGATGATTATGAGTTTCTAATGTCAACTTAATGGATGCATCAAAGATTTCAAGTTGCTCACAAGGAATGCATACACTCTTAAGAAGATAATTTTATTTTTGAATGTATATAAGGATATGAACAGTGGCACTTCACCCCATCATGCTCCAGAAAGTGTGTTGGTGCTTCATGAAAAGTATGCTGATGTGATGTGTTGCAGTTCATACCCTCATGTACTTTTATTTTCAAAAATGAAATTTGTTGTTTAAATTTACATACTGCTTTCATTTCTGTTGGAATTCCCAGACATTAAAATAGACATGCAATATTTATCAAGATTCACATGCACACTGCTCACAGCAGCTGTTTATTCTTTAGGGAATGGCTTTCATTACAATTTGTATAGATATCAAAGACAAAAACATAAATGTAAATATATTGAAATGTATCATAACCTTAAAGATTTTATAAGGAGGTTTGATTTCATATTAAGTTTTATTTGCTTTACTTTCCAGCATGTGGACATGTGGAAACAGAAACCACTCCAGTTGTCTGCCCCTGAATCAGTGGAGGTAAGCACTCCAACAAGGCTATAGTAAAAAAAGTATTCTGTATGTTGCCAACAAACATTCTGGAAACCAAAAGTCTGGGTGTTTTGTCATAAGGAACACATTACATAGAGAACTCGCAGGTGAATGATTGAGCTGCAGACTTTTGGCATCCAGAATGTTTGTTGGCAACATACAGAATATTTTTTTCATGTTCATTTGAATGCCGAATTTGTTCAGTATTTTGTTTATGGGTTACTGAATTTGTACATAATTTTACTTAGATATTAATGTGACTTCTAGAATGATCATGCTTCAAATGGGTACCATCATGCCATGAAATTAGTTTTGTACAATTATGAATATCAATTAAATTACAGGTGTCCAAGTTTGCAACAGCTTTACCAGCTTCAGACCCAGTGTCTGATAACTCATTTGTAAGTACAGCTGTATTATACAGTGTGTTTGTCTGACTGTTACAGCTAGTTAAAAGTGTGTACACTTGTGTGTGACTGTTACAACTAGTTAAAAGTGTGTACACTTGTGTGTGACTGTTACAGCTAGTTAAAAGTGTGTACACTTGTGTGTGACTGTTACAGCTAGTTAAAAGTGTGTACACTGTACACTTTTATATGAATTTTATAACTAGTTAAAAGTGTGTACATTTGTGTATAATAATAATACTTTACTGAAATTGATCTGATCACAGAAACTAATCAGTGTTTGTCAGTACAGTCTAACCAGATTAACTCTGACATAATTTACACTGTTAATGCATGTTTTAGTGATATGGAAGCATAGAGGTGACATTTTGAAAAAGAAGATAATGTACCCTGAGTTTTATGAAATGTTCAGGTTGATTGAATTTGGCTCTTGAGAAACCAATAATTTCTGCTCTTTTTTTATTTTCTGAACAGGAAACTGTAGAAGAAATCACATTAGAAAGAGATGTGAGCACAGAAAAGAAGATTCTGGCCAAGCTGACCATCCAGAAACGAAACTCAGAGGATGAGTTTTATGGGGAGCTGTATCTGGATCATGACTACCGAGAGGGCAGTGTGGGCACCTCTTGCACGTATGTAACTATGTGACATATCTCATGTTTTTCTTTTTATGACATATCTCATGTTTTACTTTATATAACATATCTCATGTTTTTCTTTTTATGACATAGCTCATGTTTTACTTTTGATATCACCACAAATTGTAATGATAGTCATTTCTTCATGAATGCATGCAGTTGTAAACAATGTATGTATTAAGATAGATATATACAGTATGTCTACTTTAACAGCTAGGATAAAAAAGAATGATTCAAATATATGAAATGAATTCCATTTCTGAAAATACATGGGGGTGGATGAACTGCTATGCTAATGCATAAAGTATGCCGGCATGAAGCTTTGCAGTTCATACCCTCATGTATTTTCAAAATGAAATTTATTTCTTACTTGAAAGTAAAAGTACATCTAGATATGTACATTAAATCCTACATGTAACTTCCACTTTTCTGTTGCTTTTACAGGTTCTTGTTGGGTACAAGAAGTTTGGTGGACAAGTAAGTGAAACTTTGTGTTTATCCCGGACTTTGGTGACTTGTGAACTTGTACATATCAGTGACTAATGAATGATAAGTTCCTTTATTCCAATTTCAAACAGGATGGCACAGATTGGTCATTGGCTAGAAGTAGTTCACAATGTGGTCTTGTATTGATTTCATCTACTATACTACCAACAAAATTACAAGCCTTTTTGTTTTCAAGACACTGAAATAATGTAAACTGAAGTAAACTGAAAACTGAAATAAAAATAAGTGTTGAATAGAGCTAAGTGTGCGAATTCTGACATTTACTTGCACTATAACTTTACTCTGGCAACTTTAACACGGTGTAATATGAGTAGTTTTACTAGGAGGTCTGACTGTACAGTCAATCACAAACTTAAAGATGAAAAGGAAAAATGGATAATAAATCATGTATGTTTGTGGACAGTGGGTTGTGAGTCCACTTTTTGTAAGATTGGGTCTTATCGGTTCTACGGATACACTGTACGTAGGCCAGTTAAATGGTAAGATTGGGTCTTATCGGTTCTACGGATACACTGTACTTAGGCCAGTTAAATGGTAAGATTGGGTCTTATCGGTTCTACGGATACACTGTACGTAGGCCAGTTAAATGCTAAGATTGGGTCTTATCGGTTCTACGGATACACTGTACATAGGCCAGTTAAATGTAAGATTGGGTTTTATCGGTTCTACAGATGCACTGTACGTAGGCCAGTTAAATGCTAAGACTGGGTCTTGGCGGTTCTACGGATTCACGGATAGACTGTACCCAGTTAAATTGTTAACAGCAATGACTACAAGACTGAAATGACATTCAACTCTGTAAAACATGAGGTTAGAATGGTCCCCTATCTGAAAAATGAGCAGGAGATAACAGAAAAGTAGACTTGTATGGAAAAGTGAAAACAAAAGTAGAATTCATCTGGTGACCCAGATATACAGATACCTTGAGCAGTTTCTAAAAATTACTCTGTTGTGCAGATCTTTCAACTATTTATAAATATGTTCATGAATTACTTTGTTGTACAGATACCTTGAACAGTTTAAGGAGATTTTTACTGAGGAGGGACGGAGGGCAGTGAAGATTACAACACAGAGACCAGGACAGCCCCCTAATGTGGAGTTCACTCAGACCTCCCAAACTCCCACCACTCCAGGGGTGGGGCCAGGTGGACCCCAGGGAATTCTCAGTGCACACGCCCCAGCTCTGACTGCTGCAATTAAGGGACAATTTACTCAGGTATATCCATATCCAAGAACTGCATACTAAGAATTAACGGCTTTATTCTGCATTCTGTGTATTCAAATTACAACGTAATCAATCTGATTGAAATCAGATCTCAAGATCTGCTTACGTAGATAACTACACAACTTTTTATGAATATCATGAATAAATTAAAAAAAAGACATATCCACACTGCAAATTTTAACATTTAATGCACTGTATTTATACATTGATTCAGAAAATACTGATGAACATTACAAATTTGACTTGTTCTTCATAAAATATTTGCTTCAGAAATGCTGTAATATATTGACTTTAATTAATGGAGATAAAATGACAAATATACTTTCATTCATAACATCACAGTAGTAAGTACTCAGTATTGTTTTCTAAACTATCACACATCTATCTGATTAATTAGTACATTCAAATGACACAAATTGTGCAGCAATTAAAAAATACCAAAGCAGTATGCACATACAAGTCAGACATAGCCTTCAGAGTCAAACTACAGGGAATGAAAATCACTTCGCTGTAGGCATAAATTCATTATAAATGTGTTCATTGTAACTGTGTTTTACTGTGTGAATTCATTATAAGTGTGTTCGTTGTAACAGTGTTTCACTGTAAGTGTGAATTCATTATATGTGTTTCACTGTATTTGTGTTTTATGTAAGTGTATTATAAGTGTGTTCATTGTAACCATGTCTTGCTGTAAGCATGAATTCATTATAAGTGTGTTCATTGTAACCATGTCTTGCTGTGTACTTATGGTCAGCCTTGATTCTCAACAGGCTGATCTGTCCACCACTTCCTCCTCGGGGCTGACCGCCAAGAGAAACGTCCCAATTCAGCTCTCTCTGACCTTGGCACCTGTAGGTAAGTTAACAGTTTTAAAGAATTTTGAAAACATCTTGATGTTTTTAAAGTAGAGTAATGAGCAGAGAATAAAGTCAAAGCTGGACTCTGTTTTATGAGGTAAAGCTGGACTCTGTTTTATGAGGTAAAGCTGGACTCTGTTTTATAAGTTAAAGCTGGACTCTGTTTTATGAGGTAAAGCTGGACTCTGTTTTATGAGTTAAAGCTGGACTCTATTTTATGAGGTAAAGCTGGACTCTGTTTTATAAGTTAAAGCTGGACTCTGTTTTATGAGGTAAAGCTGGACTCTGTTTTATAAGTTAAAGCTGGACTCTGTTTTATAAGTTAAAGCTGGACTCTGTTTTATAAGTTAAAGCTGGACTCTGTTTTATGAGGTAAAGCTGGACTCTTCTACTACACTGTTTTTATATATTCAAGCTCAAGGAACCCAGCCAGCAGCAAACCAGCTGCAGCTGAACATACAGAAATCTCAGCAGCAACAGTCAGGACTGAGGGGGAAGCCATTGTCACAGGTTGCAGGGCAAAGGTAGGGAGTAGTCATTGTCACAGGATACAGGGTTGTCTCTAGGTACACAGGTAGGGGAGGAATCATTGTGGCTGAGTAAAAAAAAAAACCCAGTATGGTCAAATAATTGTCACAGAGCTATAGATTTAACACTGCTGATTTAGATAGACTGCTGTTGATTGATATTTTTTTTTATTTGTGTCAGTATGACAAATTAATATATCATTGTTATTTTGTATGTAGGGCATCTTCCTCCACCCCAAGTCCAGCCACCACACCCACATCTGTCCCAAGTAAGTAAACATAACGACATACCACACCCACATCTGTCCCAAGTAAGTAAATATAACGACATACCACACCCACATCTGTCCCAAGTAAGTAAACATAACAACATACCACACCCACATCTGTCCCAAGTAAGTAAACATAACGACATACTACACCCACATCTGTCCCAAGTAAGTAAATATAACGACATACTACACCCACATCTGTCCCAAGTAAGTAAACATAACGACATACCACACCCACATCTGTCCCAAGTAAGTAAACATAACGACATACCACACCCACATCTGTCCCAAGTAAGTAAATATAACGACATACCACACCCACATCTGTCCCAAGTAAGTAAATATAACGATATACCACACCCACATCTGTCCCAAGTAAGTAAACATAACAACATACCACACCCACATCTGTCCCAAGTAAGTAAACATAACAACATACCACACCCACATCTGTCCCAAGTAAGTAAACATAACGACATACCACACCCACATCTGTCCCAAGTAAGTAAACATAACGACATACCACACCCACATCTGTCCCAAGTAAGTAAATATAACAACATACCACACCCACATCTGTCCCAAGTAAGTAAATATAACGACATACCACACCCACATCTGTCCCAAGTAAGTAAACATAACGACATACCACACCCACATCTGTCCCAAGTAAGTAAACATAACAACATACCACACCCACATCTGTCCCAAGTAAGTAAACATAACGACATACCACACCCACATCTGTCCCAAGTAAGTAAACATAACGACATACCACACCCACATCTGTCCCAAGTAAGTAAATATAACGACATACTACACCCACATCTGTCCCAAGTAAGTAAACATAACGACATACCACACCCACATCTGTTCCAAGTAAGTAAACATAACGACATACTACACCCACATCTGTCCCAAGTAAGTAAACATAACAACATACCACACCCACATCTGTCCCAAGTAAATAAAAAATCAACATGTCTTAAACATAGTGTGATTCTCACATTTTGACATATTGCCTGTTGATGAATATGGAAGAAGGAAGTCTTTTTTAATGTATACAGTGTCACAGGATGCTTTCCAGGTTATTACTTCTAAAGGAAATTGAGGCATTTCCTCTATATTCTATCAACAATCATTGCTTCATTCATTTTTCTTAGCCATGTGCAAATATCAAATTTCAAAATGGTAAATAACCCTTTATTTACTGTTCTTTGCAGTTCAAGGACAGTTATTTTCTCCTAGTCTGGTTCCCTCTCCTGTGTCATCACAGAACAGTAAAGGCATTACCAGTTTATCCTCACCACCAGTTAGTGTTCCTAGCAGGAAGTCATCAACAGAGGGCACCACTGTGCAGCAGATCAACCAGGGGCTCCCACAGGGAAATATCACATTTGTACAGAGTAAAGAAATATTTGTACGATTACGTCGAGTCTGAAATGAGTTAAAACTGCCGAGCTAATAATGATAAATAGAAAGTGATAAATAAAAAAACCCATGTGATTTTCTAAGAACCACTAAAACAATTCTTAGGTGACCTATTCCAATCTTGACCTATATGTAGCTGTCTTCCTCCTCTGGGCATCTTCATTTTCTCATCAGAAACTATTGAACTAACTGTAGTTATGTTTGTTATATAGCATTATGTAGGTGGAAGAGAAGTCTTGCAAACAAATGATGTCATTGGGTTTTCACATTATATAATAAAAAAAAAAAAAAAGGTTTTTCCATTAAGAATTACATTTTATAGATAAGAAGTATCAATAAATTTGGTGCATCGATTAAAGCTTTTATGACATCATGATATTTATTGACCTCTCAGAAAAAAGAGAGCATTTTCCCAGTTAATGTGATGTTGTGAACTGCACTACTCTGCTGGTAGATGTGCCTTCGTGCATCATTTAAAATATGTCAGCAGACCAATTGCAGTTCACAAAGCCATGTTCACGATGAAAAATTGTTACTACATACATGTACATGAATATTTCCATTCAAATCAAAAGCCTAAATTATTTCTTATGATATGTGTTTTTAGATGAACTTCATCTTGAATTTTAGCAAAGCTTTACCAGTATATAGTAAAATATACATATAACAAAGTGCTGTGGACAAAGAATTCTGATTTGTTATAAACGTATTTGCAAGTTTGTCATTTTTTAGGTTTAAAAATGCTGAAGTCTAGAATCTTATTTAGGTTTTAATGCTGAAATCTGCAATCTTGTTTAAGTTTAAAATGCTGAAATCTGGAATGTTGCTTAGGTTTAAAAAGCTGAAATCTTGCTTAGATTTAAAATGCTGAAATCTGAAAATGCTGAAATCTGAAATGTTGCTTAGGTTTAAAATGATGAAATCTGGAATCTTGTTTAAGTTTAAAATGCTGAAATCTGGAATCTTGTTTAAGTTTAAAATGCTGAAATCTGAAAACACAAAGGAGATTCCCATTTACATGCATTCCATTGTTTCTGTATCTCTGAATGAGTATCATGTCAGTGAAACAGATGAAGTCTTTATTATGAAGTACAAATGTATCCAAGTTAAGATGGTGACCATAATGGTTTGACTTTTAGACACAGACAGTAGCTCCAGCACCCAGAGTGGTCAACAACAGAACATTGCCAACATCAACATCACCAACATCGGATTGCCTCCCAACATCAACATCCAGAACCTGAGTGGACTACCAGGGGTCAACATCACCAACCTCCAGAGTCTACAGAACATGCAGGTGTCGTTGACGGGAGTCTCCATGCCCGGGGGTGGTATAGCTGTTCCTGTTCCCATCAGTCTCATCAACACCAACTCCGGTAAGTCATGCCACCAACAGATCTATACATAGAGCCATGTATACACCAACTCCGGTAAGTCATGCCACCAACAGATCTATACATAAAGCCATATATACATTGATTATAGAGATATATCACACCACAGATAATGAACATTAATTATAGAGATAAATCACACCACAGATAATGAACATTAATTATAGAGATATATCACACCACAGATAATGAGCATTAATTATAGAGATAAATCACATCACAGATAATGAACATTAATTATAGAGATATATCACACCACAGATAATGAGCATTAATTATAGAGATAAATCACATTACAGATAATGAACATTAATTATAGAGATAAATCACATCACAGATAATGAACATTAATTATAGAGATATATCACACCACAGATAATGAACATTAATTATAGAGATAAATCACATCACAGATAATGAACATTAATTATAGAGATAAATCACATCACAGATAATGAACATTAATTATAGAGATATATCACACCACAGATAATGAACATTAATTATAGAGATAAATCACATCACAGATAATGAACATTAATTATAGAGATAAATCACATCACAGATAATGAACATTAATTATAGAGATAAATCACATCACAGATAATGAACATTAATTATAGAGATAAATCACACCACAGATAATGAACATTAATTATAGAGATATATCACACCACAGATAATGAGCATTAATTATAGAGATAAATCACATTACAGATAATGAACATTAATTATAGAGATAAAACGCATCACAGATAATGAACATTAATTATAGAGATATATCACACCACAGATAATGAGCATTAATTATAGAGATATATCACACCACAGATAATGAACATTAATTATAGAGATAAATCACATTACAGATAATGAACATTAATTATAGAGATATATCACACCACAGATAATGAGCATTAATTATAGAGATAAATCACATCACAGATAATGAACATTAATTATAGAGATATATCACACCACAGATAATGAGCATTAATTATAGAGATAAATCACATTACAGATAATGAACATTAATTATAGAGATAAATCACATCACAGATAATGAACATTAATTATAGAGATATATCACACCACAGATAATGAACATTAATTATAGAGATAAATCACATCACAGATAATGAACATTAATTATAGAGATAAATCACATCACAGATAATGAACATTAATTATAGAGATAAATCACATCACAGATAATGAACATTAATTATAGAGATAAATCACACCACAGATAATGAACATTAATTATAGAGATATATCACACCACAGATAATGAGCATTAATTATAGAGATAAATCACATTACAGATAATGAACATTAATTATAGAGATAAAACGCATCACAGATAATGAACATTAATTATAGAGATATATCACACCACAGATAATGAGCATTAATTATAGAGATATATCACACCACAGATAATGAACATTAATTATAGAGATAAATCACATTACAGATAATGAACATTAATTATAGAGATATATCACACCACAGATAATGAACATTAATTATAGAGATATATCACACCACAGATAATGAGCATTAATTATAGAGATATATCACACCACAGATAATGAGCATTAATTATAGAGATAAATCACATCACAGATAATGAACATTAATTATAGAGATAAATCACATCACAGATAATGAACATTAATTATAGAGATAAATCACACCACAGATAATGAACATTAATTATAGAGATAAATCACATCACAGATCTCTACACAGATCATGAACATCAATTATAGAGATAAATCACACCACAGATATTGAACATTAATTATAGAGATAAATCACATCACAGATCTCTACACAGATCATGAACATCAATTATAGAGATAAATAACACCACAGATAATGAACATTAATTATAGAGATAAATCACATCACAGATAATGAACATTAATTATAGAGATAAATCACATCACAGATCTCTACAAAGATTATGAACATCAATTATAGAGATAAATCATCACAGATTTCTACCACATGTTATGAACATCAATTATAGAGATATATCACACCACAGATTATGAACATTGATTATAGAGATAAATCACACCACAGATCTCTACCACAGATCATGAACATCAATTATAGAGATAAATCACATCACAGATAATGAACATTAATTATAGAGATAAATCACATCACAGATCTCTACACAGATCATGAACATCAATTATAGAGATAAATCATCACAGATTTCTACCACATGTTATGAACATCAATTATAGAGATAAATCACACCACAGATAATGAACATCAATTATAGAGATATATCACACCACAGATTATGAACGTTAATTATAGAGATAAATCACACCTAATGTTCCAGGGTCAGTATCATCAACATCCAACTCAATGCCACCATTAGATCCATGCCTTAGTTGATGATATTCAGTATATATGATGTTGAACCATATAGATAATGTTACTGGGGATTTATTTCTACTTCAGTATAACCGATAGTTCAGTATAAGTGACTTCAGTGTAACAGATAGTTCAATATAAGTGACTTCAGTATAACAGATAGTTCAATATAAGTGACTTCACGATAACAGATAGTTCAGTATAAGTGACTTCAGTATAACAGATAGTTCAATATAAGTGACTTCAGTATAACAGATAGTTCAATATAAGTGACTTCAGTATAACAGACAGTTCAGTATAAGTGACTTCAGTATAACAGATAGTTCAATATAAGTGACTTCAGTATAACAGATAGTTCAATATAAGTGACTTCAGTATAACAGACAGTTCAGTATAAGTGACTTCAGTATAACAGATAGTTCAATATAAGTGACTTCAGTATAAGAGACAGTTCAGTGTAAGTGACTTCAGTGTAAGTGGAGTAGATCGTATCTATTAGTTTTATAGATAACTCTGCCACTATCATTATTTATTATCACCATTATTTCTAGATCTTTTCCCCTGTTTTGTAATTTCTGTGTACCACCGCCATTAGATCTGTGGCTGTATGTAACATTTATTAGATCTATGCCTGTATTTCATTATTAGTCTATGTGGAACTCACTGGACTATCAGGGTTTTTTTTCTGGTAAAATTCAGATTGACTAGGTAAAAAAATCGAAAAACTGGATCTATTGTAAAAATAAGCACCAGTTGCCATATTTCTCCTCCTCACAGTTTTTAATAAAATATTGATTTTAAAAAATTGAAATCTTGTGAATTAGAATGTTTCCTCTTACTGTAATCATTATCTTGATATAAGATGTGTTTTATTTATCATATTCTGTTTTTGATTCAAATATTATGATTCTTCTAAAATGGAACTATGCAGAAGTAGTCATTAAGATCAAAAATCGTCAGAATACAAATTGAAGTACACAGACAGTCTGGTCAAAACTCGCATGTTGTGCTAAAATTAATATTTTCACCAGACCATTTGTCCTGTAAAAGTTATCGTCACGTAGACTGTGTCACGTTGACCCGATTGTCCTGTAAAAGTTATCGTCACGTAGACTGTGTCACGTTGACCCGATTGTCTTGTAAAAGTTATCATCACGTAGACTGTGTCACGTTGACCCGATTGTTGTAATTTCAGGTGTAATACAGAATCAGAATATCTTTGTCAGCTCTCTCCCCAGTGGTTCACTCTCCTCTACTACCACTGGATCTGTTCCAGTCTCTGTGAGTAGAAAACTTGTACGTATGCATGGAAATCTGATGTCAACAGTTTAACTGTGTCTGTGATTGCATGGTAATTGTGGTGACAAGGTCATATTGGGCTCTGTGTGATGTCATATTGGGCTCTGTGTGATGTCATATTGGGCTCTATGTGATGTCATTTTGGGCTCTGTGTGATTATAATTTTGTGGCACAAATGATAAAAAAAACTATTGTACAAATAGTCAGGTTATATTTTGCATATAATGAAATTAAATAGTAATCCTATCGGCATTGTTACAGACATGTGAATCTTGAGAAAGATGCATTTTGTTGAATTCTGACTCCAACATTTTAAGAATTTTCCAGAACTGTTTATCTTTTATGAGGAATGATTTGATTTGGATATATTTGCTATTATCCTGTGTTGTTTTGTGTTAAATGTTAATCCATGAAGGACTTGGCAGCCTGTTTATTTAATTCATGTAAAATTACCATTCTTAACTACTGATGTAAGACATTGCTGTCATTAACATGATGCATGAACTCAACTATTAAAAAACAGAACTGAAAAAGAAATCATTGTTGAATCACTGTACTAGATTCTTTTAATCTAATGACAATCATTTGTATTGTAATTACAACATTGTGATTTTGCTCAGAATGGAAATTCATTTTTTGGTAGGGTGGTATTTTTATGTTGGTTGTTCTGTACTTTGGTATTGAGTTTGTGTGTCTGTCCTGTGTGTTTGTCCTGTGAGTTTGTGTGTGTGTTTGTCCTGCTTTGGTATTGAGTTTGTGTGTCTGTCCTGTGTGTTTGTCTTGTGAGTTTGTATGTGTGTTTGTCCTGCTTTGGTATTGAGTTTGTTTGTCTGTCCTGTGTGTTTGTCCTGTGAGTTTGTGTGTGTGTTTGTCCTGCTTTGCTTGCACAGCTACAAAATAGAGATGTCTCAATGTGATGTGTGTGTTAAGTGTGTGAGCCTTAGGAGATGTGAATTCTCAGGGATCTGTCAAAATTTAATTACAGACAAGAGGCATTATATTGCTCACTAACACTGCCCTATTTTTACAATATCGTGTAACAGGTATTTTTTACTTGCTGCTAATTTTTACGAGTTTTATAAATCCGTAAAATTTCAACATGTAAAATTTCACAGAAGTAAAAGAAGGGCATATTAAGGCAAATAAATAAATCTATTATAATGAATTAATGACTCGTTATCACGGGAACAATTTCTTTTTACATTGGGTATTTGTATAATAAATCTGTATGTAAACACAATCAATCTTCTAACAAACATTGATCTGGACTTTTACCTCTGATGATTTTATTTTTACGGATATACATAATTCGTAAATATATAACGCATAAAAATTAAACCACCTCATTTGAACCAAAATTCGTAAAAATTTACAGCAGTAAAAATAACCCATTATACGGTATATGCAAACTGTACTTTTAACTCACTGGAAGAGCATTTAGTTTTACGTTTTGAATTTTCAGACTTCATCTTCAGTTGGTTCAGCACCAACTCTGGTAACCATGGTGACATCAATGCCAACAACCATCACAACTTCTGGTTCATCAGTCACATCATTGTCTTCACCATCATCATTGTCATCACCTGCCGTCGTTACATCAGGTAAACTCTTTTTACAGAGAACAAACACAGTGTGTGAGCCGTGTAAACTCCTGTTGTAAGGAGGAAGCAGTGTTTGTTAGTTACTATTCCAGTTCTCTCTGGGATTTGAGTTGTACCTTTCCAAAATCTTTTTTTTTTCAAAAAGCTATGACATTGAGGGATTACTGTCTGTCCAGAGGAGTGAACAAACTTGAATATATGCAACATGAGGATGCTTGTGTATTGATTTCATGTACATGTAATTCAGAAATTTTTTGAAAAAATGTCTAAGGAACCACAAAAATTTAATATGTCAGATTAATTTGCCAACATCCTCATGTATTGTAGGTTCGTATTTGTTCATATTCACACCATGATCCCCAGGGCATGGATTGGACCACATTAGAGATTCAAAAAATTTTGTAAAAATCTCAAGTACCATTATAATATAGATTGATCTACCAGCTTTGTCATCTAGTGTAGATGCCTTTGATCTACAAGCATTGTCATCCAGTGTGCAAACATTGTCATCAAGCATAGATTCAGTTTTGTGAACACTTTTCCTGCTGTAAATTCATGTGTGTTGAATTGGACGGGGCCCACAGTAAGGGTTTAAAAAGTAACATGTACAAATATAGGGGAAAAATATTCATAAGGGCTAGCAATTTGTTAATGTGCAAGCATCTCCTTTTAGTGTAGATTCAGATTGGTTCAAAACATGACCACTAAGCAGGGGAGTACTGCAGTAGGGATTTACTGATTTAAAAAGAAGAGAATTTTGAAATATTTTCTTATTCAAGAACCACAAACACAGTTTTTGATACAAGGCAAAAAAATTAGTCTATAGTTTCTCAGGCCAAAAATTTCAAGATTAAATGCAGCAGGCAGGCTTATTTTTATAATTATTTTTTAGCAGGTCTTAGGTCTTTTTAAAATACCTGTTTTCTTGTCAATCAATAAACAAAATGAGGATATCAGCTGATTCTTACTTTTTTTGATTTTCTTATATTAATTATAATTTGTACTCAACTTTAAATAGGGGCCTCTATGACCGAGTGGTTAAAGCAATGTGCTCAAAATCACAAGGCCTCTCGCCTCTAGTCGGCACGGGTTCGAATCCCACTCGCACCGATATATGTGAGAAAGTTTGCCAGTTTACTTTCGGAAGATTGGTGGTCTCTTCCCGGATACATTGCATCTGGGTTCTCTCCTCCACTTACAAAAACTGGACGCCACCAGATAACTGAAAAATTGTTGAGTGTGGCGGAAAACAAACAATCAATCAATCAATCAACTTTAAATATGTTTTACCAACCATTGGTATAAAAGTTTATTCATAAAATAACATGTTAACAAGAAATATATGTCTAATAAAAACATCTTTCTACTAGCATATGAGAAGGGGACTAACTAAAAAAAATTTCAACTTGGAAAATTATAGAATTTAGTTATTTCCCTGTTCAATATATAAATAAAATTTATCAAAGTGGCAGTGTTTGATATGATGCAGTGGTGTCTGAGAAACTAAAGATTTTTTACTCCTAAATATTTAATACAATATTTTGGTGTTATATTTTAGAGAATCCATTGTCTGACCTAAACATTTTTATCAATGTCTTTTGATACAAACATTTAATACAATATTTTGGTGTACTGCAGAGTCTGCATCTAACCCCAGTACTGTTATCACTGCCTCTGGAGGATTGTTATCTCCCATCATTGGATTAGCTTCCTTTGTACAGGGAGGGGTTAAATCTCAAGCAGGGTCCAGCATCAGACCGCCCTCATCTGTTCCTCTTCTACAGGTAAACTGAAAACTTACAGGTAATCTCTTAATATGCAGGTAACGTAAAAATCTACAGATAAGCTAAAAATGTACAGGTAATCTCTAAATTTACAGGTAAATTAATAATCTACAGATAAACTAATAATCTACAGGTTATCTCTAAATCTATAGGTAATCTCTAAATCTACAGGTAGTCATTATTAACAGAATGTAGAGAAATCCATTATCAGCTGCTGTGCCGCTATTTAAGCATGATTGTTTTTGTTTTTTCTCTTCTCACATATAACTTCTTTACATTTATATTTTTTGATTGCAATTTTGTAATTGTTGTGAGGGATATTTAATCATGATAAGTGACAGAGACAGAGTTTTCTTACATAATCTTGTTTTCATGCTTCTGGGTTTCTGTTTCAAATAATTATTTGAGTGTGTATCAACTAGAAGGCCCGGGAAGAATAGTGCGGCACTAACCAGGGCACTTGTTTATTTAGAAACTCAGCAACTGTTAGTGAACTTACAGGTAAAATGTGCATCTAAATATAAACTATACAGTAACAGGTAAACTTAACACTTACAGGTAAACTGTACATCTAAATATAAACTATAATAACAGGTAAACTTAACACTTACAGGTAAACTGTACATCTAAATATAAACTATACAGTAACAGGTAAACTTAACACTTACAGGTAAACTGTACATCTAAATATAAACTATACAGTAACGGGTAAACTTAACACTTACAGGTAAACTGTACATCTAAATATAAACTATACCGTAACAGGTAAACTTAACACTTACAGGTAAACTGTACATCTAAATATAAACTATACCGTAACAGGTAAACTTAACACTTACAGGTAAACTGTACATCTAAATATAAACTATACAGTAACGGGTAAACTTAACACTTACAGGTAAACTGTACATCTAAATATAACCATACAATAACAGGTAAACTTAACACTTACAGGTAAACTGTACATCTAAATATAAACTATACAGTAACGGGTAAACTTAACACTTACAGGTAAACTGTACATCTAAATATAACCATACAATAACAGGTAAACTTAACACTTACAGGTAAACTGTACATCTAAATATAAACTATACAGTAACAGGTAAACTTAACACTTACAGGTAAACTGTACATCTAAATATAATCTATACAGTAACAGATAAACTTAACACATACAGGTAAACTATACATCTAAATATAATCTATACAGTAACAGATAAACTTAACACTTACAGGTAAACTGTACATCTAAATATAACCATACAATTACAGGTAAACTTAACACATACAGGTAAACTGTACATCTAAATATAAACTATACAGTAACAGGTAAACTTATCACATACAGGTAAACTGTACATCTAAATATAACCATACAATTACAGGTTATAAGTTCATATAAATGTAAACCATACAATAATAGGTAAACTAAAAAACATATATCTCTATATTTTGAGAATCATTTGCTTGATTGACACCAAACTTGGTACAGTTGTACATCCTAAGGCATCAATGACCCTATTGATTTTGAGGTCACATGGTCAAGGGTCAATCCACTCTGGACATAGGAAGATATTGTCCAATCTATCTCTTGAATTATTTTGGCACTACTATCAATTAAATGATACACCATGGGGGTGGATGGGTGTTCTGAAACATTTCTTGTTGAAGTATATGGATTGTTATGCAAATTTTCTGTCCGTGTTTTATGTTTTGTCTTGAGTGAAACAATTTGTGAGAAAATGGAAATGACAAAAGTTCAATCATACTTGAATAAATAACATTAACAGACCAATGTGTGACAGCATTTTGATTGGCACTGTCTATCTGTTGTGTATCTATTTTAGCATATTCAAAATTTGGCACAATTTGAGCTGCACTCTTTAGCATTATCATGATTTAGTGCTTCTTCTAGGTATAAAAATGGATCAATGGAGAATTTTACATTATGGCGTATCTATAAATTAGCACTCTTGCTTCACCCCCAAAGCTGCTGTAATTTGAATCCCACTAAATAAGTACACATACAATATTCTGGACAAGATATAAATTTTAGTTTATGGAATGTTACACTGGACTTCATTAAATACACGTCCATGCTTCAGATACAGGGACAGCCTGGTATACAGTTAGTGGGCCTCCCTCAACAGAGGGCGCCAGGGAAGTCAGGGTCAGGGGTTGTGACCTCTCAGTCTGGAGGTAAACCAGGATCAGCCCTTCCTACAACAGGTGAGATTAGTCTGTGATTGAGTAGTTGTCAGTTTATATTGGAAAGTCCAAGAGAATATAAACATTACATTTCTTCTTTTATTTTAAAGGAAGTATAATGAAATGTTCATCAGATCTATTATTAGTATGAAAAATAGTGAATTAAAACTGACTCAGTGCTGAATTATTTTACAAGTAATTCTAGTTTTCTGCCTTAAAGAGATCAATTATTGAAATAAGCGTAAACCAAATTGTTATGACTTTTTTTTCAAACTGATGTTAAATTTGAATCTTTTTTCATGTTACAGTGCAGCTGACAGCCCAGAACATTTCAGGACACCAGTTACCTACCCTGTCTCAGTTCAAACCTAACACACCACAAGGGGGTGCTGTACCACAGCAACAGTTGCTACAGTTACAACAGCTTCAGTATAAACAACTACAGCAGATCCAAATCCGTCAGCCACAAGTCTCCACATCCACATCCGCCAGTAAATCCAAGAGTAAAAAACGGACCACACCCACCCCACCTAAACAGTGAAGACATGTGCTCTCCAGAAATGGACCACACCCACCTTATCTTAACAGTGAAGACATGTGCTCTCAAGAAATGAATCACACCCAACAGTGAAGTTGTGTGCATTCCAGTTGAAAAACATGAATGCGATGCCCACTTAAACTGTGTAGACAATTAATAACAACGTTCACAAGGAAATGGAGGAACTAGCATTGTGACGTGTTTGATTACAACAGAAGAGTCATTGAAATATCACTCAATCTTCTGTGTGGTAATGAAGGTCTATAACAAACAGCAATGGCCCTATCATAACTCCTGTCAAGATGTGTATTTATGTGACAAAAGAAAATATTTTGCATATATGCAATTGAGTCTACATAACAAGATTTGCTTACATGAGTAATTGCATCAGAGTAGATGTTAAAAAAATTGAGTAAAGCTTGTCATATAAAGGTTTTAGTGATGTCCATACAGAATAACATGGGAACAAATTAATGATGTAAAAAAAGCTTTTTTACATGATTTATTTCTGTATTGTATCTTTTATGAAAAGAAAACTAATTGGATTTCCGCACTTCAGCCTCACTGTGTTTTATGGAAAGGGGAAAACTGATACAGTCATCAAAATCTGCCGAGAAAATGTTGGATTTCCTCTTGTGTGGATCACATGAAGGATTTATATATCACGTCAATTTTAAATTTTTGTAAAAATAAATTTCTGATGCAATTCTATCAAGCTGATTCCAGATTATTTCCGACCTTGTAATAAAATGTCCAACCGTAGCAGATACATTCAAATGAATTTAAATCAATTAGTAAAAATAATCTATTCTAATGAATTTCTTTTCAATCTTTCCAGTGTGTTAATTGTACTGCAGCTTTTTAACGACAGTTTACTGACAGTTTTTGGCGTATACCTAACTAGATTACTAGCACAGAAAGGAAACGGAAATCAAAGAAAGCAAAAGAAAATTTGATATAATGGATAATAGTGTTTGTAGTAAGTACACATGATATCCAGCCTACTGAAGCTGCATGATGAAGAGGGAAGGTTAACTGGTGCTGAAGCTGTGCACAGGAAGTAAGGGAGACTCTCAGTCTGGGTGATCATACTCCTGCATAAAGTGAAAATGTAAATAGCATCCAACTGTAATCAGGTTTGCATTTCTTGACAAAAATCTCCAACTTAAGTTTGAATTTTCTTTTATTTGAGCAGTCAAAATTTGAGTAAAATCTCAGACATAGTCTGAGTTTAAGGTTTTATTTTTTTAAAGAGAATTCCAGGCCAGTGCTCATTATCATCATCATCATCATCGGTGTTTTGATTAACGTGCAGGATGTGGGATTGTTCTGGGTGCCTGGCTGGCTGCATGCATGGCAGATTTCACTTCCTCTCTCCATTTCTTCCTGTCAAAGATGTTGGAGGTTGACAGTCTCCATTCTCTCGCATCTCTCTCTGCCAGATCTTTTCATGATGTTTTTGGTCTACCAACATCACGCTTTCCTGAAACTTCTAATTCAAATGCGGTCTTGATAGCATTGCCAAACGAGTGGAGTCGTCTCTCACGTAATATGAGGGCAAGGTCTTCAAGGCCAAGACGTTCCAGTAGCTCGTTTGACCTTACAGTGGCCATGTCTTTCGGTTTTATGCCACAGATTTGTCTGATCATGGCTGTGTCATTGCGTTGTAGACGCTGGACGTTTTGCTTTGACAAAGCCCAGGTCTCACTGGCTTGAAGCATTGCACTCCTTACACATGTGCTGTACACACGGCCCCGGGTCTTATATGACAGGTGACGTGACGTGAGGACTGGTGTCAACTCCCTGAATTTCTTCCATGCGGTCTTGACCTGTGTGGTTGTGGCGAGATCACAGCCACCAGCTACGGAAAGCATATCCCCCAGGTAACAGAAGGAAGGCACCACTTCCAGCTTGTCCATCCTGACTTGGACCTCACTCTGTGGTTTGCCATCGAGTGGGCGGGCACTTCCCTGGCATCTACCGCATCTGAAGTCCGGGTTCGCTGCGAAATGTTTGAGCCCACTACATATCTTGTGTGCCAATTTCTGGCATCCACTGCAGTGCATGCTGTTGCCGACACCTGTTTGGCAAACAGCACATGGAAAACTGCCAGACTCGTGAAGTTGGTCGAGACCTGTTCCGCATATCATTACCTTGGTTTTTCTTGCATTCACTCTCAGCCCCTTTTCTTCCATACCATCTTTCCATATCAATAGTCTCTAGACACATTATCCAGAGATTCTGCAATTATAACCAGATCATCTGCATACAGGTTTTCCCACGGTACACTGGCTCAGAATTCTCGTGACATAGCCTCTAGTACAATGATGAAGAGTAGGGGCTAAGCACTGATCCCTGATGTACTCCAACTTTCACTGCAAACTCTTTGTTTTAGCCGTTTCCAACTCGTACACAGCTACGGGCATTTGTATACATCCCCTGAACTAGACGCACAATCCACTCATCCACGTGTAGCTTACGTAGTGCCCACCAAATCATCTTCCGAGGAACACGGTCGAAAGCTTTCTCAAGGTCTACAAAAGCCATAAAGAGCCGCCTGTTAACGGCCAGGTACTTTTCTTGTAGTTGATGAACGACGAATTTTGCGTCAGTTGTACCTCTGCCTGGGATAAAGCCAAATTGGGAGTCATCAGTAGAAACTAACTGTCTGGTGTCACGATTCTCTCTGACTTTCATGACTTGTTCTGTCAGCTTGAGTTCGTGGTAATTGTCCCTGTCCAGGGCATCACCCTTACCCTTGTAAAGGGAGACGATGAAGCTATCCTCCCAGTCAGATGGGATCTTTCCGTCACGGTCAATAGATGATGCTAGGTCACAGATCATAGATGCTCCGGTGTCACCTGCCGCTCTGATCATCTCCACTACTATTCCTGATGGTCCCGCTGCTTTACCTGGTTTCATCTGGGAGATGGCCTTTTTCATCATGTCTGTGGTAATCGGAATTGCAGGCCCTTCAACTGGTGGTTCATCTGTTAGATGTTCCTCGTCCCAATCAAACTCCACATTGAGAAGCCTTTCGTAATACTCTACTCAGGCCTTCTCCTTGATTCAGTGACATCTCACCAGTGCTGCATCCGAAATCTTAGCTGTTAGGCTAGGTTTTCTAGGTCTGTTGAATGCATCATAGGATTTCATGCTTGTTATCCCTAAGTAGGGGTAGCCTAAGTGTTCATTCCACTTTGTATTACTATCTAGTACTACATAGCTGCTGTGACTGTGATTGCTGATCATATAGACAAAGCATAGATACAGATAGTCATGATATCCTATGTTCACACAAGGAGAGCTAGTATTTACCACGTGACTGAATACAAGACAGCAACAACTCACTGAAATTCTACTGATCTGCTTGCGATTGAAAATAATAGTGGGTAATTAGTGCTGAAAGCTCAAGTGATCTATTCTGATCACCTTTTGTCTGTCGTCCATCTGTTCATAAACTTTTTACATAAAATCCATCTTCTTCAGAACCTCTGAGCCAATTTCAATCAAAGTTGGTACAAATCATTCATGGGTGAAAAGGATTCAGCTGTGTTCAAGTGAAAGGCCATTCCCCCTTCAAAGGGGAAATAATCGTGAAAATGCAAAAGTAGGGTGGGGTCATTTAAAAGTCTTACGAACTACAGGGCCAGAAATTTCAATTTTACATAATTGCTTCCTGATATGATACAGATTCAAGTTTGTTAAAATCTTGGTCCCTGTGGGTAGGGTGGGGCCACGATAGGGTATCAAAGTTTTAGACTCTAAAATATAGGGGAATCTTTAAAAATCTTCTCATGAACCACTACAAGGACAACAAAGTTCCAATTTACATGAAAGCTCACTGACATAGTGCAAATTCAAGTTTGTTAAAATCGTGATCCTTGGGGGTAAATTGTGAGGCCACAATAGGGGATCAAATTTTATATGCAAATATTTAGAGAAAATCTTTAAAAATCTTCTCAGAAACCACTGGGTCAGAAAAGTAGAAATTTACAAGAAAGCTTCCTGAGATAGAGTAGATCCAAGTAAGTGTGATTCATGGTCCTCGGTGGTAGGGTGGGGCCACAATAGGGGATCAGTGTTAAATGCTTATAGGAAAAATCTTTAAAATATCTCTTGATCTCTATAGGCTAGGCTTCCCTATTTGTATGTACATTCTTTATGGAAAGACCTTTTATGTGATGCAATGATGAGTTAGTTTGACGGGTAATTTTACCTCACTTTTTATAAAAATTAGATGTATACAATATGTCCTGGTCTATTTCGGGTAGATCTTTCATATTTTGTATATACTAGTAGATTTATTTCATATTATGACTTGTGACCTTGAAATTTATCAACTTTTAAGAAAATGAAACCAGAACTATTCAAGGTAGGGCTTCCAGATTTTGTACATATAGATTGTTGATCCTTTGGGGCTAGGCTGGGGTCACAGTATGAGGTCAAAATTTTTAATGGTTGATAAAAAATATCTATATTTTAAAATCACAACAACTGAACAATGGCAGGGCCGAAGTAACTTAGGTGAGCGATGTTGCCCATGGGCCTCTTGTTGTGTAGTACTTTTGGACTTTTCCAATTTCTAGTGTCAGAATTGCTGGGCTTTGAGAATCGTAGCTCACTATGTTAGAGACTTTGTTTAGAAACATAGCTTATTTCTTTAGAGATTTTGTGTAGATTTCCAGCTTATTTCTTTAGAGATTTTATCTAGAACTATAGCTTACTTCTTTAGAGATTTTGTGTAGAATTACAGCTTATTACTTTAGAGATTTGTCTAGAACTATAGTTTATGTTTTTGGGGGGGTTTTGTTTTTTTGTTTTTTTTTACAGATTTTGTCTAGAAGTTTAGCTTACAACATTAAACTGCCTAGAACTGTAGCTTACAGCTTTAGAGACTTTGTTGTCTAAAACTGTGACTTTCTGCTCTAGACGCTTTGTTAAATTTCATGATTAGTTGATTCATATATAGAACTGCATGAGACTATTTGTTTTAGTGACTATTTCTATAGACTGTCTAGAACTGTGCGTGACTAGCTGTTTTAGAGATCTTGTGTAGATCTGTACGTGACTAGCTGTTTTAGAGATCTTGTATAGAACTGTACGTGACTAGCTGTTTTAGATATCTTGTGTAGATCTGTACGTGACTAGCTGTTTTAGAGATCTTGTGTAGAACTGTACGTGACTAGCTGTTTTAGAGATCTTGTATAGAACTGTACGTGACTAGCTGTTTTAGAGATCTTGTATAGAACTGTACGTGACTAGCTGTTTTAGAGATCTTGTATAGAACTGTACGTGACTAGCTGTTTTAGAGATCTTGTATAGAACTGTACGTGACTAGCTGTTTTAGAGATCTTGTATAGAACTGTACGTGGCTAGCTGTTTTAGAGATCTTGTATAGAACTGTACGTGACTAGCTGTTTTAAAGATCTTGTGTAGAACTGTACGTGACTAGCTGTTTTAGAGATCTTGTGTAGAACTGTACGTGACTAGCTGTTTAGTGACTTTGTCAAGAACTGCACATGAGTAGTTGTTTTAGAGACTATGTCTGAAGCTACTTATTTAGAACTGCATTTGGCTAGCTGTTCTAGAGACTTGTCTTGAAACTATGTTCAAGTATTTGATCACAACAACCATAATGACTCAAATGACAGGCTTAATTATATTCAATATCGTCACGTCATGTTTGGCGCTATGTGAAACAATTATAACTACTTGAGATTTGTGGGGATATTACAAGTGGGCAAGTTCAAAAAGAAGGATTTGTAGATAAAAATGGAAGAAAAGGAAATTCCGTCTTTGTGACATTTCCGTTACATTCCACATCACCCTTCGACAAATGAGCATGGTTTTTGACCAGTGCAGGGATGTTTATGGAAATCCCCGTAAATAAGATCAGATTGGATGACGTTCTTTGGTCTGAACTGGCGCTGTTATTTTGGAGGAATGTAAGGATTTCCACTGTCGGCCATTAACGGCTTCAGCTGCAATCTTGGACATATGAAGATGTACTGTATCTGTTGACTCTCATGTTTTGCAAGCTTGAATATTGCGAAATAATCTCAAACGAAAATTAAAAGTTTTCTTTCATTTGAGTACAATCCTAGACTTTAATGCAAGTTTCGACTGAAATTTGTTGTAACAATATAAGAAAATTTACATTAAGTTCAATTGACAAATGACATTTTCAACAAGGAAAATGAATTATTTGCGGTTGAAAATTTAATATTTTGTATACTTAAAATGGAGGGGGAGGGGGATAGCGTTGCCTTATACACTCAGTAAGAATTGAGCCAACGACTAACAGTACACTACAGGGCTGTTTAAACAGTTTGCTGTGTTTAATTGTATTTTTTATTTGCAGTATGCTGCATGGGGTAGAATTTTGCACGAACTGTAAATTGATAACTTGCTTTAATATTGTTTCGTTTTGGAAGGCCTTGTGATTTTTAGCGCGATGCTCTATCTACTCGGCCACGGGGGCCCTTTAAGCATCATTGTGTAAAGGAACGTGAAGTTCATTAATATTAAGGTACATGTCTCTTTCAAAGGGAAAAAAAAATCAGTAGATTGGGTGGTACATGTATAAAAAATCTTTGTTACAAGAATTCATAAAGCAGAAAAGTCGAGATATATACACTATGTATGTGTGTTGTAACCACAGGAGACGCGTGTTCTTTGAAATATTATTTTTGATTCTTAGGACTAGAATTTCAGAATGACTATGGTGGTTATATTGATTATTCTATATTAAGTTTTCTTGGAAGTCAAATATCATGGTTTATTCTGGTTCAACATAGGGCTGCTAGATACACAACACATCGCTTCCATAACAAAAGTTCAGTAAATGACATGATGACAGACCTAAATTGGCCCACCCTTCAACAACGTCGTCTACGGACCCGTCTTATCTTTTTCTACAAAATTATTCATAACATAGTTGCTATCTATCCATCTAATCTTCTTATCCCGCAAGACACACGAACTCGTTATCCCAACCCATCCGGCTTCAAACACATCCCTGCTTACAAAGACACCTATAAATACTCTCTTTTTACCACACACCATCACTCAGTGGAACAGGCTCTCTCCATACATCACAACATCACAATCAGTCAGTAGATTCAAAGAACATGCAAGTATGCCTGTTCTTCAATCCCTATTCTTTTAATTCCATTGTACTATGTAAATAGTTTTCAAAACTCTTCCCTTCTTCTAAGCATTTGATGTTGAATTTTGTTTTCCTTTTTTGCTCTCAAATTTTCTGTTTGCTTGATACTTCCCTTCCTGTTGTATTTCGGTTGTTCATCTATCCATGTTGCACAGCACAAGGCACATAATAGTCAATTTTGACTGGGTGCCTCTACCGATAAGCAGAAGAAACCCAGTTTCCAAACTTTTGCACCAATTTAAGCCAGGGTCACGCAAACAATACTAGGAAATGTTGGTTTTCATCCTTCCGGCTCGACTATATCTTTGATTAATGAAAATTATATCAAAATAAAACACAAATTTCAAGGAAGTACTACGAAATTTTAAGTCACTCCAGCAAACTCGGGTGACGTTACAACTGGTCGTCGTGCGTTAACTGAACACGTGTAACATCAACACGGTACGATTAATTTGGGCCCGACTAGGAGTCAAAGCCCCGGGGTTAAGAAAATCAGTTTTGGTATATCCTTCTCTGCTGTTCCTAAATATGCACTTAGTTTTTATACCGTATCAGCAAACTTAAAGAAGTCTTTCAGATGATAAAGACAATAATCACAATAATGATTTTAGCCCCACCTTGAGTCTAAACCCTGAACCCCGGGATTATGAAACGTAGTTTTGGCAAAGGGCGGTCTACACCTCCTACCGACCTATTTAGTTTTAATTTAGTATCAATAGCCTTTAAAAGGATATTTAAATGTTTTGTACATTATGCAGTATATATACCAATTTTGTCCGCGACCTCTACCCCCCCCCCCCCCCCCCCCCCCATGGCACTTGACTA
Source organism: Ostrea denselamellosa (assembly GCA_024699665.1). Classification (NCBI taxonomy): domain Eukaryota; kingdom Metazoa; phylum Mollusca; class Bivalvia; order Ostreida; family Ostreidae; genus Ostrea; species Ostrea denselamellosa. The sequence continues at coordinate 4,353,736 of JAMZEH010000071.1, read as the reverse complement.
ACCCCTGTCAAGATGTGTATTTATGTGACAAAAGAAAATATTTTGCATGTATGCAATTGAGTCTACATAACAAGATTTGCTTACATGAGTAATTATACATCAGAGTAGATGTAAAAAATCTGAGTAGAGCTTGCCACATAAAGATTTTAGTGACGTCTATACAGAATAACATGGGAACAAATTAATGGCGTAAAACAAGTTTTTTTACATGATTGATTTATTTCTGTATTGTATCTTTTATGAAAAGAAAACTAATTGGATTTCCGCACTTCAGCCTCACTGTGTTTTATGGAAAGGGGAAAACTGATACAGTCTTCAAAATCTGCCGGGAAAATGTTGGATTTCCTCTTGTGTGGATCACATGAAGGATTTATATATCACGTCAATTTTAAATTTGTGTAAAAATAAAATTCTGATGCAATTCTGTCAAGCTGATTCCAGATCATTTCCGAACTTGTATATAAAATGTCCTACCTTACAGATACATTCAGATAAATGAAATAGTAAAAATGGTTTTCTCACATGAAATTCTTTTTTCTCAGTTAATTGTACTGCAGCTTTTGTAAAAACAGTTTACTGAGTTTTCTGCATGTTTCTGACTAGATGACTGATACAGAAATGAAATGAAAATAGTAACAACAACAAAAAAGCAACAAAGCTAAAAAAAAAAAAAAAAATATATTGAAAAAAAAAAGTTGAGATAATGAATAGTGTTTGTAGTTGGTACACATGATATCCAGCCAAACTCCTGTCTGTCGTCCATCTGCCCGTAAACTTTTCACATAATTATCTTCAGAACTACTGAGCCAATTTCAATCAAACTTGGCACAAATCATCCAAATGATTCAGCTGTGTTGAAATGAAGGGTCATTCCCCCTTCAGAGTTCACAGGGGGAAATAATCACGAAAATGCCAAAATAGGGTAGGGGTCATTTAAAAATCTTAAGAACAACAGGGGCCAGAAATTTCAATTGTACATGGTGCTGAGATAGTACAGATTCCAGTTTGTTAAAATCATAGCTCCTGTGGGTAGGGTGGGGCCATAATAGGGTTTGAAAGTTTTAGATTACAAAATATAGGGAAAATCTTCCCAAGAATCACCGGGCCAACAAAGTTCCAATGTACATGAAAGTTTACTGACATAGTGCAAATTCAAGTTTGTTAAAATCACAGCCTCAGGGAATGAGATGGAGTCACAATAGAGAATCAAAGTTTTATATGAGAGTATAGAGGGGAAATCTATAAAAAAAATTCTCAAGAACCACAGGGTCAGAAAAGTTCCTGCCCTGGAGCCAGAACCTCTACCCCGGGGATCTTTATACCTACAAATTTGGTAGAGGCCTTCCTGTTCAACATCATTTAGTTTTTCTTACAGATGTGCAATTGTAAAGAAGATTTTTGAAAATTGGTCAAATCTGAGGCAGTTTTTGCCCAGCCCATTAGGTCCCACGGGAAACATACGATGATTCCAAAGACGCTTCATATCAAATTTTAAAAGAACTGGAATGGTAGTTATCAAAAGGAAGTTTAAAAATGTTCAATGAACACATTAAATCATTGACCATTTTGGTCCTCCCTGATACCAAACCTATACCCATGGGATCATCAGATTTACAAATTTGGTAAGGGATCGAACCACCTGCGCTTTCTACATATTCATTTTGGTATCAGCAGCACTAAATGTTTACACATAAACACTACATGCCAAGTTTGGCCCCACCCTAGCGTCAGGACATCTAACACACACGCACACACACACACACATATATATATATATAATATAGAGAAGATTTTTAAAATTGGTCAAAATTGCGCCTAAGGCTGGAGACCAAGTGTCCTGAAATTTACAACTTATGTTCTAAAGACGCTTCATACCAAATTGGAAAATAATTAGAATTGTAGTTATCATGAAGAAGTTAAAAATGTTCAATTGTTAACGCACTACGGGCGACGACAAACATTGGTGACTTAAAACAAACTTGTAATTTGAAGAAAAAAAATATCGTCGAAGAATAATACGACTGGTCACGTGACTGGTCCATCATTTAATTAGGTATGGAAGATTGGTTGTTAGTTAATTTACGTCTTGTCGAGAATTTTCCACTCCTTTTGAGACGTTATCAGTTGCAGGTGTAGTACCACAAAATTAGACTCGGGGCCGTGACAGTAAGGATTCTTTTACGTGCCAAAACCTGTCGCGACACGGGACATCAGTTTTTGAAGGTCATGTCTGAAAGACCCAGGATTCTCGCCGTTTGACAAAGGAGCAATCACTACCTATGTTTACATTTTTTAAACTTTGACACAAGCATGGCTCGAACTCACGACCTTCCGGTTACGAAACAGACCTTCCACCACTGAACTACCGCAACTGATTATCAACAATAAATATAGGATCTATTACGACTATGTGATATCACTTAATGCTAATAAATATCAAAGCAACGCCTTATGGACATGAAATACAAAAGATTCATAATCATTTCAATAAATGGGAGCGTATCATATACAGTTATTTATTTTAATTTCTGCAGTGTGACCTCTCGCTGATCATACATTTCAAGTGGTAAAATTGGTTAATTGGTCACAGAAATTAAATAAAACGCCTGACACCAGAATGTTTTGATTTATATCCTATGTTACAAAACCATTTCTAGCGTACTCATTCCACAAGATTGTCCACTAAATTCAGAAATTGAGAGGTTTCCAATCGTTTCCGTTTGATCCGTTTCTCCTCTCTGTGTTTGAATGAGAAGACACAGTTCTAGAATCTGTACAAGCTGTGTCCACACTCGTTCTCCCCGTGTTTACGTTAGAAGAGCCTGGCCGAGACGATCCGCCCCCCGAGTTACGTGCCCCTCTCTGATGAGAAGAACGTGGGCGCGTGGATGACACGGGGCGACCAGAATTTGGCCGGGAAGTTTTTGGTGATTGTGAGATACTAGTAGTGTTTTTATTGTGTGAATTCTTTTCACTTCTTCCTGTTAATCCCGAACTTGGACGTGTGCTCTCCCTATTGGATCCGCTCCTAATTCTTGATTTCTCTGTTCCCACATCCTCGGTTTCGATTCCTAAGTCAAGTTTTAATTTTGCGTTCTCTTCCGTTTCCTGTAAGTTTTCATCCTCTGCTTGTTGCCGTTTGTTTAACCGTCGCTGTTGAATCCTCTCCCGTTCTTTTGCCTTTTCCTTCTTGTCGTTGAACACGCTCTTTAGTTTACCCTCTTTGAGGGCCTCTTGGAATAAATCCACACGTGCCCGGAATGTGGGATTTCCGTCCATTTTCTTCTGCATCAGCCTCTGAAGTTTAATCCTCACCCGTCCAATATCTGTGTTTTCGATGTCGAAGTTCCAGTTTTTAGAGGCGTTTTGCATCTCTCTTTCCTTCATTTTGTACTCTACCTTGGCCTGCATAACCTCCCTGTAAAATAGCAACAAAAGATGACAAAGATAACCTCCCAGTCTAACAGCAACAAAAGATACAAATCAAAACCTCCTTGTCAAATTGCAACATATGAAAAAAAAGTATAACACCCCAAGGTTAAATAGTAATAAAAGGTTATAATTTGTTTTTGTTAAAAAAAAAAACCAAATGTCTCCCCAGCTCCCCTAACTGCAAGTGCTCCAAATTAAACCGTCATCCCCTTAATGTACTGTGTGGCATGGAGGAGAAAGCATGAGCAGGAACATAGACATTATGAACTGCACTTAGTGCATTGATGAAAAAGATGGAGAAAAGAGTCATCATTGATGTGAACATTGTCATGCTTTTATATGATACAAAAATAATCAGTTTTATTCTGAAGTACCAGAAGGACAGTGAATATATCCTTGTACGTGAAAAAAAGCAATAAAACACTCCTCTTTGATCCACTGTAAATTGTAGGAAAATATCAGATCCCTGATAAGAACAATGTGAACATCCTTAGATAATAATGAAGTATTCTACAAAATGTCAAGGCTATCCGATAAGCAATGTTAGAGAAGTCTTCACAAGCTATTTTACAACTCCACTCCTCTTAGATCCACTCCACTATAACTTTAAAGATAACATTTGGATCCTCATGTCCCTACAATATGCACATCTGCAAATGGCAATGAAGCATTATACAATATTTCAAGTCTATATAATGAGCCATACAGGAGATGACAGACAGACAGACGGATAGCCCGATAGGGGTATAAAAACAGTCTCCCTTAGAAAGAGTGAAAGACATAATAAAAAATGATAACTTCTTGTCAAACAGCCACAAAAAAGTTAGAAATGATGATAAATTCGTAATTTCATTAACAGTCGCATGTGCTTATGTTACCTGCTGCTTGCTTATTTGCATTAGTAAAATAAAGCAATCAAGCCATGCTAAGTCTGCAACAAATAGATATACATGTGCAAAGAATTTTATGGTTACATATAATAAATAAATTCAATAGCTCAGACTACATTCTTTTGAGGAAAAATGAACTAACAATGAAATATAATTATGTCTTTCGAAATAATAATTAAATCTGCTTTCCATGTGAGTAGTTTTATCTAATTTCATGAAATGATATTACAATATGGTCTATGAAGTCAGGTCTATCAATAAATATAGCTTCAATGTGTTCTATAACATTAATGTTTACATTTACCAATGTGTTCTATAACATTGATGTTTACATTTACCAATGTGTTCTATAACATTGATGTTTACATTTACCAATGTGTTCTATAACATTGATGTTTACATTTACCAATGTGTTCTATAACATTGATGTTTACATTTACCAATGTGTTCTATAACATTGATGTTTACATTTACCAATGTGTTCTATAACATTGATGTTTACATTTACCAATGTGTTCTATAACATTGATGTTTACATTTACCAATGTGTTCTATAACATTGATGTTTACATTTACCAATGTGTTCTATAACATTGATGTTTACATTTACCAATGTGTTCTATAACATTGATGTTTACATTTACCAATGTGTTCTATAACATTGATGTTTACATTTACCAATGTGTTCTATAACATTGATGTTTACATTTACCAATGTGTTCTATAACATTGATGTTTACATTTACCAATGTGTTCTATAACATTGATGTTTACATTTACCAATGTGTTCTATAACATTGATGTTTACATTTACCAATGTGTTCTATAACATTGATGTTTACATTTACCAATGTGTTCTATAACATTGATGTTTACATTTACCAATGTGTTCTATAACATTGATGTTTACATTTACCAATGTGTTCTATAACATTGATGTTTACATTTACCAATGTGTTCTATAACATTGATGTTTACAGTTACCAATGTGTTCTATAACATTGATGTTTACATTTACCAATGTGTTCTATAACATTGATGTTTACATTTACCAATGTGTTCTATAACATTGATGTTTACATTTACCAATGTGTTCTATAACATTGATGTTTACATTTACCAATGTGTTCTATAACATTGATGTTTACATTTACCAATGTGTTCTATAACATTGATGTTTACATTTACCAATGTGTTCTATAACATTGATGTTTACATTTACCAATGTGTTCTATAACATTGATGTTTACATTTACCAATGTGTTCTATAACATTGATGTTTACATTTACCAATGTGTTCTATAACATTGATGTTTACATTTACCAATGTGTTCTATAACATTGATGTTTACATTTACCAATGTGTTCTATAACATTAATGTTTACATTTACCAATGTGTTCTATAACATTAACGTTTACATTTACCAATGTGTTCTATAACATTGACGTTTACATTTACCAATGTGTTCTATAACATTAATGTTTACATTTACCAATGTGTTCTATAACATTAATGTTTACATCTTTGAAAATAATGTTTACGTTTGTCAATATGTTCTATAACACTAACGTTTATATCTACCACTTCGTTCTATAACACTAATGTTTACGTTTACTAATCTTTTGTCACAAATAAACCTGCAATGGTTCATCGTTTATAATTCTCGATATAAACTAAGTGCCCTTTCAACTTAACGTAAGAAACAAAATGTCTATATATCGGGCTTAGAAAACCAGTAAAACATTTACTAAAATGTTCTGTTTACGAATACTCTTAATTAGCCATGTAAAATCTGAGCCTTCTTTCATCAAGTTCATGCAACGCAATAGAAGACTATGCTATCTATGTCTACAGAAGACCGCCATGGAGACTGCTCTAACTAATTGTGTCTACAGAAGACAAGCCAGAACACCGTCACAGAGACAGCTCTAACTACAACACCCGTAAACTACATGCTTTATTACCTGTCCTCTTTAGTTCTACTGCAAAATGAAAAACTTTTATATAACTTCCAAAACTTTTATATACCTGTATGATATATGGTCATACTTTGCAATCAAGAATCGTTCATTTTAATCACTTGTCTATCTTTTCGCTCACTTCTGACTCAATTATGACTTAATTCAAAGGATAGAGCTAAAAGATAGAAACCCATTGTCAAGTTTTGATTTTTAACATGAACTAGGCCAACTCATACCAGGACTGCCCTTGACTGCGAATTCCCTCCCCTAATTTTGGATCAACAATAAACTTCCGTTTTTCTCAATAGCTTGGCGACTGCGCACTAGTAATTTTCACCCATTTACTTTGGATCTAACGTGTGCACTACCTACAATTTTGTACACGACCATCTATTTCAAAATATGCCTACTGAAGTGAGTTCTGCTCACAGAATTTGAGTTCTGTCTACCTATTTCGGATCTGCGCATTGACGTGAGTCGTTCCACTCACTTACTTGAGATCGATCTCTCCGTCTCCATCAACATCTAGTTTTTGCACCATGAAATCCAGACAGCGATCTGACAGCGGAATACAGTAGAGCTAATAAAAGACAATCAAAACCATACATTTAATATACGTAGTCATAAATCGTCAATTAAATTAAATATTTATTCGTTATATACATGCATAAATACCAAGGATAACCCATGAGAGCTCGAAAGCTTATTTCCAGTGGGGGTCTGATGCACGGATGATGACGCTTGGGAGGGTGGGAGGGGTCATTATATGCGAGTAGGAACAAGAGGAAACCCACGTGTCCGAGCGGCGACTACCACGCCCTCTCACACAAAACCACTCCGATCACGGGGATCGAACTCGGGTCGCAGCGAAGAGAAGCGAGAGCGCTACCTCTGTGCCTTTTTTTTTTTCAAATGTAGATTACACCTAAGACTCGTCTTGTTGCACTCTCACATCCTTATAACCTACCTTGAGTCCCATTTTAATTTCCTCTTTGTCTAGAGAATTGCTTTTATCCTTGTCAAATGTGGTCAGAAGATCGATGGGCCTGAACCCCATCAGGCGCGCGAATTCCATTAGAACGAGGGTGGGGTTTTCCTGTAGGAGACCGTCTTCGTCTTGATCTCCATCCTCCATATCCTGGCCTCGCACCATCCCGTACAGGACCTTAATGCCCCGGTCACTGTCCAGTTTGTGAACTCCTTCCGTGAAGGACGGCTCTACTATCTGTGTCTGAACAAAGAAAAAAAAAGAGACACGGCGATAGGTGGTAAATATAAATGGTGAGTCTAAAATTCGCGTACTTTATTTTCGCGATTGTGGATTGTCGATTTAAACGTGGAAATTGCTTTCTATTGACATCTTCAACTTCCCAGAAAATACTATTAATAAAATTTAGAGATTTCGATATTGAGCGAAATTATGCAAATTGGAAAGTATATGAAATTTAATAAACGTGTGTAGTTCCTTTTCAGAACCTAGATAGAGATAAAAGATTGTATTTCCATGCATTACAGTCTGTGAAATATACAGATTACACTGACAAGAATGGGTTATGAGATGCCAGAAAAAACGATGTAGATCATTACGACACATGGGAACCAGCACCAAACTTGCCGCTAAAGGGCACCTTACATGAATGTCGATTTCTTTTAGGCCCACGTCCGGTTTTTCCTCGCACATGTTCAACACCAACTGTGCACCTGCTGACGTAATAGGATTCCAGGCCAACTGCAAAAAAAAAATGTGCATCTACTATACAAAATCGATTTTGGAGAACTTTGATTTAACAAGCGCTCAATCCCACGTCTGATGTATACAAGGGGCTCGCCCACGAATCGGCGATACTTTTGAATCCGATCGCGCTGCTGACGACATACGGCCTTTTCTTTCCTTATCTGACATCTTTTGTGTGAACTTATGGAAAATGCACTTTTAATTTTTTTTTTTCAAATTGATAAAATTTCTTTCAGCTTTGTTACATTGTTGAAAAACCAAATATAAAGCATTCAATTCAATTTTCATTTTATATCTCTTGTAAGATACATGTATTACTTTACAAAGACGAGTCTTGCTATCACCAAACGTCTAAATTATGTCATGAATTTTATTTCTGAAACGAATTTTCTTTCCAAGTCTTTCCCAGAATATCCGGGATGTTTGGAACGCCACGGGATCCTCTGCAGAAGATCTTAACAGGTTCACACCTTAATGGCATAACCAAACTCCAAGCCGCTTGTTTCATTCTCGTTCGTTTAGATAGACTTTCAATTGATTTTTCCGCCCTGAATGTTGATTAAGTGTACCAATTGATGATAATAAATAAATCAAAAGGGTTTCACAATCCCAGTGTTAAACAAGAAATAATTATCGGTGAGGGTGGGGGAAGCTCTCACCCTGAGGGTCCTGAGAGTGGAGTTCTGTTTGAAGCCCTTCAGTAGTTTCTCTAGACAGTCCTTGTTGATTCTGTTGCAGTTAAGGTTTAATTCCTGTAACTCTGTGTTCACCTGTAGAGCGTCCGCCAGGTGTTGACAGCCCACCAGGTGAAAACCGTTCCACGAGACGTCTAGTACCCGCAAACCTTTATTATCCTTTAATTAACTCATTGATTAAAATTGTTTGATTTAATTTCACTTTTTAAAAAACACACAAATCAATATGCATTTCTGGAAACATCCTGGATTTAAAAAGATATGACAATGCTGAACATGTTTTTCATGCTATTGATTTTCCAAAGATTTTTTTTTCAGTAATCCTGGTTTTTTTTTTTCAGATTATGGAAATAATTTCCTAGTCAAGCCACCCCTAATCTAAATATCAGTCGTCTGTCTGTCTGACGTAAACTTTTCATATTTTTTACTTTTCAAGTACCACTGGACCAGTTTTAAACAGACTTTCCACAAAGTATCCCAAGACAAAGGGAATATGACATTTTTTTTCAAATAAATTTTGATACGTACTCTTCCAAGAGGAGATTGTTAAGAAGTGGAGAAAATGAAAATATGATGCTATATTTTAAATGTAGAGTACTGGTAGATTCAATTTGCCCACAGAGACTTACTCCCCCCTCCCCCTTTTTTTTCTTCTTAAAATAATGTAAACAATTCTATATTTTATAGTGGATCTTTTGTTTTGTCTACAATTTTATTTTTTTTTCTAATAAAAAACCTCAAACCCCGAAAACCATAGTAACAAGGGGTCATAATAGGGGTTCATTGTTTGACAAAAGAATCTTTTAAAATCTTTGTCTAAAGACCAACAAGGTTACAATATGTTATTCAATATACAAACGTCTTTGTGCTGTGTTTATTTAAGTTACATCATACCATGCAATCTCTTGGACCTGGAAGATACCACAATAGGGATTTCAATCTTAGATATAAATAGTAAAGAATTATCTCCTCAACTACCACACGGGTAAGATATGTCAATTTGATCTATCTACATACTCGTCTAATAGTTCATCTTCTAGTGTAGACACACACAGGGTGGGGCTGCTATGATATTTTACAGTATTACGTCAGAAATGCAACTGATCTTGTGAGCTATGTGGCCCATTGGCCTACTTTGGTTCTCCTATGTTGTGGAATATCATTGCTCGTGTTGCGTACCTCCAGTCCAGCTGCCAGTTCTTTAGCACCGTGATTTCGTAAATGGTTCCAACTTAGATCTAAGACCTCTAGTGTGTCGTTGTAACCTAAGTAAAACCACAATTATTAGACATCTTTCCTTTTGTGAACTACCCCTCAAATGGTGCGATATCTAGCGTTTCCGCTGTGTCCTTGTAATCGTACGAATAAGTCCACACACAAACATTTGATGATCCCCCCCTTTCCTCGACCTCCATCATGAGTTACCATGGATTTTGAGATTCAGTATCAGAAAACTATCGTCAACAACATTGTTGTTACATTAATTATTCTAATATCCGCATAAAATAAAAATACCTTTCAGGATTAAAGAAAGGGAATTTGAAATGGAAGTTTGTTCGTTAGAAGTTATTTCCCCCTTAAAATACTTCAAAGTTGATGAACTCACCGATCAACTCTCCGAAGATTTCTCCCCCAACTTCACGGAACTCATTATGACTCAGCACCAGCCGCTTTAAGTGTTGAGTTTCCTAGTAAGGATACAACAAGATATCGCTACAGATGCTATTATCGTTACAGGTGCTATTATCGCTACAGGTGCTATTATCGCTACAGGTGTTATTATCGCTACAGGTGCTATTATCGCTACAGGTGCTATTATCGCTACAGGTGTTATTATCGCTACAGGTGTTATTATCGCTACAGGTGCTATTATCGCTACAGGTGTTATTATCGCTACAGGTGCTATTATCGCTACAGATGCTATCATTCAGAATTTACAGCGTGTTAGATAATAAACAATGAACAGTAAACTTGCGAGTATAATCATTCATACTTCAAAAATTCCTCGGAATCCCTCAGCATCTTTCTCTTTTAGCCCTGTACCTGTTTAAAAGCACAATTTTTATTTAGCAATTTCTTCTTTGCTTAAGAATATCAGAGCTCAAATAAAGACGTCTCAAGTAAATTACATGTATCAATCTTCTATACTTGCAATATATAATACTCATCTGACAGATTGAGACAGTTGATGTACAATACTCATCTGACAGATTGAGACAGTTGATGTACAATACTCATCTGACAGATTGAGACAGTTGATGTATAATACTCATCTGATAGATTGAGGGGCCTTCGTGGCCGAGTGGTTAGAGCATCGGGCTCAAAATCACAAAGCTTCTCACCTTTGTCGGCGCGTGTTCGAATCTCGGCCGCGGCGTTATGTGAGCAAGTTTGCCAGTTTACTTGCGGAAGGTCGGTGGTCTCTTCCCAGGTACATTGTATCTGGGTTCTCTCCTCCACCAACAAAAACTGGACGCCACCAGATAACTGAAAAATTGTTGAGTGTGGCGGAAAGCAATAAATAATCAATCAATCAATCAATCTGATAGATTGAGATAGCTGATGTACAATACTCACCTGATAGATTGAGACAGTTGATGTATAATACTCACCTGATGGATTGAGACAGTTGATGTACAATACTCACCTGATGGATTGAGACAGTTGATGTATAATACTCACCTGATAGATTGAGACAGTTGATATAGAATACTCACCTGATAAATTGAGACTGTTGATGTACAATACTCACCTGATAGATTGAGACAGCTGATATATAATATTTACCTGATAGATTGAGACTGGTGATACGATGGTGTGTCAATAAGTAACCAGACTAACTTATTTCCGGTTGAGATCCACCTATTCTCTTTCGATGTAATTGCCCTCTAGTGTGATGCACTTAGACCAACGGTGTTCAAGTGCCATCAGTCCAGAATTGAAAAAATCAGGGTCCTTTCCATTTATCCACTCCTCAACTACCGTCACGACTTCTTTGTCAGACCGGAAATTACGTCCACGTATATCCTTTTTCACGTTTGGGAATAGGAAGAAGTCGCTATGAGCTAGGCAAGGCGAATATGCAGGATGCAGTATTAATTCATACCCGTTTCGCTCTACAGCATCTATTGCAACTTTGCAAGTGTGGACTCTCGCGGTGTCCCGTTGCAGCAATACACCTCTAGAGAGTTTACCTCGACGTTTTTCACGGATGGTGGTTCGCAGCTGGTCTAGCAAGTTTGCATAGTACATCCCAGATATTATACTTCTCTTGGGTAAAAAGTCCAACATGATAACGCCTTTTGCGTCCCAAAATACTGTGGCCATCACCTTGCCAGCAGATGGTTGGGTCCTGAAATTCTTTGGCCTCGGGGACCGCCGTCCTACACACTGACGACTCGGAGCTTTATTCTCTGGCTCATGATAATGAAGCCAAGTCTTATCAACAGTCACCAGACGCAAAAGCAAATCATCTTTTGGCCTAATACGCTTAAGCAAGGCGCCGCATACTAATGTTTTGGTTGTCATTTGCTCATCGCTAAGGGATTTGCTTCCGCAAACCTAAACGATCATGTAAGATAGTTGAAACGCTACCATGTGAAATGCCTACTGCCTGCGTTTTTTCTTCCACCTGAATTCACCTATCAGAATATACGATCCCAAACTTTGTTACACATTTCTTCGTCGGTGGCATCCAGACCTGTCTTCATCTTCTAAAGACGTCCTACTGCGTTTGAATTCCCCTACCCAGAATTTAACCTGAGCATAAGATAGTGCAGAAGACCCATAAACACTAACTCGCAGTTTATTTCCTTGCCTGTTTTACCTTTTAAATACAAGTACCAAATTACAGCATGGTACTAGACTTTAGATGAAAAGCATGCTTTTGCACCACTAGCCATGTTTGACATTCAATATCTTATTAAAGAATGACTCGATACGCGTGCAATTTGTACCCAGGTATAAAACATGCATTGAAACAAGGCATGAAAATTGTATTCGTCTCGGTCAAACAGAAATAAGTTAGGCTGGTTACTTATTGACTCGCCCTTGTATATAATACTCACCAGATAGATTGAGACAGCTGATATGTAATGCTCATCTGATAGATTGAGACTGATGATATGTAATACTCACCTGATAGATTGAGATAGATGATATATACCTGATAGATTGAGATTAGATGATATATACCTGATAGATTGAGATTTGATGATATATACCTGATAGATTGAGATTAGATGATATATACCTGATAGATTGAGACTGACGATGTTGTCTAGTTGTTCCATGACATCTAAGATTGGCTTTGCTCCGTCAATGCCCAACGGATTTTCTGCCAGTGTCTAAAGAGAAAAACAAAATGTAGGTCAGTGTGTCACACTACTAAACACTTCATCCATAATCGTGTTTTTCATTTATATTAATTATCGCAAATACATGTACACTTGCTTGTAACCTTTCTAAACACACAATGACATTATATGTCAAATGTCGACAATCAATAGACTACATAGAAGTAAAACATAGCAGCCCACTAACACTGATAAATTATTATGAAGACTTACAGAACAGCCCACTGTTTTATCAATTTTAATGTAACTGTGCTATAAACTTTCTAATATTCTGTGCAGAGATTCATTGACGTCATAGTTTTTACAACCCGCGTTGTTTGTGTATTGTCCTTACAATGATTGAACTAGAAATTTTCCACCAACAGATATATTCACGCCATTAATGTGTAGGGTACCTGAAACACTTGGATGACCGATCCATCGCATCCTGTTTTTGTTGTTGCATTGTGTGGGGAGATTTGTCTTACATAGTATTGTATCGGTTTTACCATACATGGTATCTAGTGTCAATGTAAGTAAAAATAAAAACAAAATGTATAGGACGGGAAAGGAAAACCCTTAGAAAAAAATGATAAAAACTTTGCAAATCCTATTTATTTTAAGACTTTTAGACAACAAACTGTGTGTAGATATACCGACCCCTGGTGGAGGGTTCTGGCAATAAGTTGGGGCTGCGTGGTTCTTATAGGAAAATATACATTATTTCTTTTAAAATACTGTAATTCAGCCCTTGATATCCAGTGCATAGAAATGGTTATACTAAAAACGTAAAATATTTACATTTCCAATGTTCTTGACTTGGATTTTTTACTAATTGTAACCATAGCCATTTCCTCATGAATGTTACGCAGTTATGAACAATGTGCGTATGAATCTTGATAAATATAGTCCGTCTATTTTAAGGCTTGGAATTCCAATAGAAATGAAAATGGAATATAAATATAAAAAACAGATTTTATTTTTGAAAATACATCAGGGTAGGAACTGCAACGCTTCACAAATTTATAGATGAAACTTGATTATTGTGCACTGCTACCTATCATCGTGCATTACATTTTGTATTTATAATACTTTAGGAGAGGGACTAGTAATTGTTAGAACTTGTTCCCAATCCTTTTGATTCGATCCATAAAATATGATCAAAACAACGCTTCACACCGACATACATTTTGTACTTTTCATGAAACACTAACGCATTCCATTAATTATGCTGGCGTAAAGCATCGCAGTTCATATATACATGCCTCCTAGGTAAGGTGTTTCGGGCCAGGGGTGGGGCTATTTAGATTATACAGTGAAATTATAATTAAATTTGTAAATCTTCACGTCCTGAAAATTGGAAAAATGTAATGCAATAGCCCATTTTCGAGTTACTGTATTCCGGCGGTATTCTAGCGTTTACTTTGTACTTGAGTCACGTGAATTTTGTAAAACTGAAAGGCGCAACACTTCCGGTAAAATTGTTTTTGTTCGAAGGGAGTTCTTGTGATGTGAAATTCCCAAGTTCTTTGAATTCTGTTGTGTTGTGGAAGGATGTACGTCAGATACGAGGAAGAAGGGGAGATATGGCTGATATGAAATTCTTTCCATTTCTCACATCTAAACAGCCCAAACTCTGCAGAAAATGGCTGAAAGTGTTAAGGTGCCGTGACTACAACCGCTCATGTCACGACAGATTATGATCCAGACATTTTGTAGATTGTGAACAAACACCACATCATCTTTACCTCGAGCTTTTTCGGTATAACAACTACAAATTTTTACAGGGATCCCGGGGAGCATCTAGAAAAGATTAATCAATCACCGGAATGATGACGCCATCGAAATTGGAGAAGCACTGTTCCTTGATACACTTAAATTCAATTCTGCTGCAAGTTGACATGGTCTTGACATGTTATCTTTTCTATAAAAGTGACATGTAATTCCTCGATCCAGTAAAAACCGCCTTAATTCTGGTACTTTAAAACTTTCCAAATTAGTGTTGAAAACCGGGTGTTGATTTACCCGCATCGAGTACAAAGTAAATGTTAGAATCATGCCGGAATACGGTAACTCGAAAATGGACTATTCCACCTTAGCTCTTATTTAAAACATTGAATTACATAACTTTTTGTTTCTTAATGTGATAGTACGAATATCTATTTTCTATATGTATTTATTTTATTTTTTCACCAATTAAATTGAATTCCAATTTTCATTTACTAAAGTTGACCAATATTCGGATTGAATATAGAAAATAGATATTCGTACTATCACATTAATAAGGTATTCACGAACTTTTCAAATATACTGCGCCAATAATTTGAAGAAAAAAAATATTTCTCTCGTTTAAAACAAAGTATATGTACAAGGATAAATATTCTAATTCAGTCCTGGTTATCAAACAACCAAGCTGAGTGCTGAGTAATCATGAAAATATATACCTCTACCAAAATTGTAAAATCCATGCCATCTGGGTAGAGATATTTAAACTGTAGAGTGAAAGTTCACTGAAGTCGTAACCCACCCACCCCCATTGGAAAATATAATTTTAATCCGGCTAAACTTATTTACTTATATTCTTATGGCGAGAAATTGTGCCTTGACATTGTAAAACGAGCATGTATTTAACCAAAGTGAAAAAACGTAATAGATATTTGTAATAAGAAGATATTAGAAAGTCTTCCATGGTACAAAGATTGCTTGAAAGCGCATGCTCAATGCCTCGGGAACAAAAGTTCAAGAAAAGACCACGTGTAAAAATTGTTGTCATATCTTAGTAAGGCGAGGAAAGTAATATATCATATTGGACCTGTTTATGTCAGGACAGCCTACCATGACCTCAATTTAAGGTCAGTTGATAAAGGGCAAGGTCACTTATGAATATATGAAAAATCTGTTCTAAGCCATGCCTTTGCATTGTAGACATTAAGAGTATTCAGCACAAGGATTGATTACGACCAAATAGTGCATTTTGAACACTTTGATAAAAAGGAAATTATAGTATTTGTTCATGCTATAATTTTGTTATGGAGGAACATAAGATGAACATCAAAAATAGTAATAATAATAATACTTCCTTGTACGATCGACGCTTAGGTGATCGTTAAGGCGGAAAAGTTTTACATGAAATGAAAACTGCAATCGCTGTTCTTCGAAAAATTTTATAAAGTAAGACTATAAATTGGTTGTTAGGACTGTTATGACAACGTAATAAACGTGTAACAACGGAAGCTCTACCCATGAATGAATCTGATTTGTAGAATCTCAATATTTGGATACAGAAAGAAACTGAAGGGAAAAAAAAAACCACCGCCACAATATTAGCCTGACTGCCCGGTGTGTTATACCAAATACAGAAATAAATTAACCATCTCATCTCGCCCACGACCATCGCTATTTTTATATATTTACCATAAAATCGAAGATATCACTCAGGTCTTCATTCAAAGGATAGATTGGTGTCTATAATTTCTGCGTGTGGGCGACAAGAGAACGCTGATTGGGAATATCTTCAAAGTGTTATGTCCAACGGATTGAATTCTGTGATGATTACTAAATCCTGGGGGCTCTTCATTTCTTTGTAGATTTTACATTGGATAAACAATATTTGTACCATTAATAGTCACCAGTTATTACTTTAATGAAATTAGTCCACCACCACCACCCCAAAAATACTACAAATACGTTAACAATAACAAAAACGGTATATTAGATGCTAGCTACTTTCATTTTACATTGTATATAAGTTCTTTCTATAAGCCTAGTATGAATTCTCAGTTTATGTAAAAAAATACACAATTCTACCATTGCCCCCCCCCCCCCCCCCCCCCCCCCACATCTGTGCTTGGAAGAAAACTATTTATCTAGAAAGCAACACAATATTCTTTTGTATTGTAACACATACAATAGAGGAAAAGGGGGCGGGGACTGGATTCAGTCAGTTATTTCTCAGTACTTCTGCTGTTGTACACTTGAATTTTTGACGCAAAGTACAAAATAATCGATTCGCCATGATATGTACTAAATTGTCTAAATTATGACTCAGTTGTGCATAAAATCGGTCCCGGCTTTATTATTTCTTTACTGAATTGCTTTTGGGCAGAGAGCTTTTAACTAATTCATCGACTGGTTTTCTTTTACCTTTACCATAAACCAGACTTTAGAGCCGACAAACGTGCATTCATCCTTGTTCGAATATCTGAGAAATAGGTTTAAACATTCTGTCGTGCAAATTGATCAACAGATAATAACAATGGGGTGTACATAGAAACATTCGAATGGGGGTAAGATTGCGTCATTTTTCTTAGGAAACAGGGAGAAAATCCTTAAAATGGTTCCCTTTTTCAAACTGAAGGAAATACTGATAACCATGACAGAGTACATTAATCCCTGCGACCCCGTGACCCTGCCCTACCAGATCCGTGATGAAGTGGTTTTCCCGCAGGAGATCCGCAATATGACGAGCCCCGTCCACGCCCAGATTTGTATCCGTGAAATCAAGTGACGTCACTGTTGAATTACTCTAAAACAGAAAGAGAGGTTTTATTGTTCATGATTCTTTGTTTAGAATTTTGTATTTCCACTACAATTAAAGTCTGTCATTTAAGGAGGGATGACCCGTCGTCATAATAACTGACTCTCTTTTGAAACTTGAATGCAAATATCATCAATACATGTATATTCCTGGTAACTCACTAGGTCTACGCATCGGCTGCTGATCTGTAGTTCGTGCGTTCTAATCTAGCAGGAGTCTTAATACTTTCAGATTATTTTCTACTAAAACTGCATTTTAAAAAAATAAGGTAAATTTGAAACTTGTTCAGTTTCAAAATATCATCGTACATACCCTCCATTTTCCATCCATATCAGATTTCTCCCGTATGTTATATCTCCTTAAAATTTTAGATATAATAAAATTTTGTCACATTGTAATTTTGTTTTGAATATCTAGAGATATCAAATTTGAAATAATCTGAATTCATGTGTATCTACAGAATGACACACACAAACACACACACACACACACTCGTGGGTAAATATATTATTTTTATATATTTATTTTTCAATGTGGATCTTTGCTTATAATTTTGCTGTCAAAAGTAATGGTCAATTTACTCAGATTTTGCAAAAATATTATTCCCTTAACGGCTTTGCAAAATACTTCTCCAAATTGATTTTCCATGTTATGTAATCCAGATTCTAGAATGAGTAACATGTTTAAAATTCGTTGTCTGCATGAGGAAGAAGGATTGGGAACAAATTCTAAACATTTCAAAAGCAAGAGAGTATATTTACATATTTACAAAGTATATTTATATGATACGTCTAGTGTTTACCCAGTAAAATAAAATAACTAAAGTCGAAATATTTCTAACGCGTGAGGGGATACTAGGAGAGAGAGAGTATATATATATATATATATATATATATATATATATATATATATCACGCAATAACATTGGAAGAAAAGAAATAGAGTACAACCCTTGTTTTATATCATACATACAGATTTAAAAAAAATATAAGCAGGACAATACACTACAATATATACCCCACCACCAACATACATCATCCGTTTGGATCCACCACGCAATGCCTTCTGACCTATCGAATAAGCTCTGTGTGTCTAAAATGTAACTTTACGGGGGATGGGAAATTTAAGGGTTGTTAATAATAGATAACTTAGTACGATTTCTTTAACAGACAAAAATAATCAAATGGCCTATTACGAATTACAATGCAACTGTCTCAACTCTTTGATGGCATCTCTCTCTCTCTCTCTCTCTCTCTCTAACGATTCATAAACAATTAAAAAATAGTTTTCAAAGTGATTTTTAAAAAAACAAACAAAGCTACCAAGATAATTACTTAACCGTTTCTTCCAGCCATAGAAAGTAATTGAAAATGAAAGGAAATTTTACTACCACGCTAAACGCTTTGTCGTCACCTTTTCTTTCAACAATAGATAATATACAGATTTCATTCACTCGCTTATTTACACTTTTATTATTGAAACACACGACCATCGAAAATTAGTATCATCTTCCAAACGGTCTGACAGATTATGACGTCATTCTCCCGCGGTAGATATTTTAATGGTCGTCGCTTCTTTCTGTCTATCTGCAACATTAAACGGTATTTATATCGTGACATAACTGTAACATTTACTGCCAATACCGATTAATCAAAAGTAGCATTATCTTTACTGAAATCTAGTCATCACATTGAATAAAAAAAAAATTCGAATTCTATTTTCATCGCATTTTTTTTTTCTTCTTCCAAACTCGACAGATATTAAATGTCATGTTACAATGTGCAAACTTCAGTGCCCTGTTTCTTTGCATTTTGTTGTTTTAACATTTTTTTTTTCACTTATAAAGAGACGTCAACAGCTTTAGGCAAAGTGCTAACAGATTTTGACGAGTGAAGTTTTTTTTTTAGTTTTTATTTATTTTATTTGAATTTTGTTTGTTTGTTTTGGTTTTTTTTTATTTGTTTTTGGTTATTTATTTTATAATCGTGCCAACGCCTACCGTAATTTTAACTTTACATCCGAAATATTTTTGTCTGATGCTGGGCGCTCGACCAAGGAAAAGTTTAAACGTAGGAGGTTCGATGCGGCGCGGGGATCGAGAATCGAACCCGGATCTTCCTAAAATTTGTGAAACAACCGTCCTAATTTAGGCCATCCATTTCACGCATTTCTGCTAGGCATCTGAATGAATGTTGACAATATATAAAACTTAACATTGATAAACTTCCTTCTTATGAGGTTTAATTTAGTATTAAACTACAGATTCATCTGTTTATTTATTTATTTATTTTATCTAACCCTTTAATTATCATGTATTTATTTTCGTTAAGCATGTGCATCCAATTTTGTCATAACATACCAGAAGGGCCATGCAACAAGCTTTTGTTCCATCCGGTCCCAAAAAATGATGGCGTAGCTGAATTTTTTCGTCCTGTAGATGGCGCATAAAAGCCGACACGGGGACGACATCAAGAAATTTGCACGCCCGGATGTACAGCTCTTGGGATGGGGTACGTTTGATTATCACCTTAGGATCAGTATCCTCCTGAACTTCAGCTGCAAACATTTTAATATTAAGTTCTTCATGGAAGGTATGAGGCTTTTCTGCATCTAGTTATATAAAGGAAGCGCTATATATTTAAACTGTGGTGGGTCTATCGAGGAAAGAGGGGTTATGGGGTTGCACCGACCCTTATTTTAGTTGATTTTTTCATTAAAAAGGTTATATTTTTGCCATTTTGAATTGTTCATACCTTCCCCTTTCCTGGGTCAAAAACCCTCCTCCCCCCTTTTGAAAATCTTGATCCACCACTGTTTAAAGCATATTTGCATATACCGGTAATTGAAGGTTAGAGATCTTACGACAGAAAATAGAATAACCATCATATAACTGAAATATTGTCAACTCGGCATGAGTAACAATACAAATAGAAAATCTGGCAACACCACCACCTAGAGGTTGAAAAGAAACACTATAAACACTAAATTATTGAAATACACTGTCAGCTTGGAGAATGCATTAACCATCACCACATGTACTACGAAACAACTAACAAGCAAACAAACAAAACAAAACACGCAAGCATTGTGGAAATTCAGTTGCCGCCTCCTCCTAAACCACCTCAAACAACATATATACAAACTTCTAGTGACAAATTCGGGAGGCGGATCCTGCACCAATACATTAACTTGGGTTGGGATAGGCAAATTTTCTTCTGATACACCTTTCCTTTCTGAAATGGTTTTGCATAAGTTAAAAAAAAAAAACTTTGTCGACATTAGAAATTTAAAATGACTGCTTTTTAGGGGATAGAAGGAGTTGTGGCATATATCAAGGAACCTTGTTCAAAGTCGTAGAGCTCAATCACTTCAACAGAACTGTTGTAGTAGCTATGGACCACCTTACGTTTGAAGGTTGAATACCCCACAATAGTGATCATTACCACACAGGACGGCTACATGATAGAATCACGATCTGTAAGTGTAATATTGGGGGGGGGGGGGGGGGGGGTGTTACACGCCTCTGGGTAAGAAAATTGTTTTGAAATGTTCTTAAAAACAATAATGGTTCAATATACATATCAAATTGATACGCAAACATCATTATGTAATGAAAATTCTAATACCCCGCATACATAGAGGGGCATCACTGGGATTCAATGTATTACAATACTTCAGGTGAGCGGTGTGGCCCATAAGTCTCTCTCTCTCTCTCTCTCTCTCTCTCTCTCTCTCTCTCTCTCTCTCTCTCTCTCTCTCTCATAATCATTGATCTACTACAACAATAGTTGCCAAAACAAAATCTAATGTATAAACGGTCTCACACTGTAACATTCATGAGATAAAACAATACCATCGTAATCGAAGTCGTCAGGGAATTCCTTGTCCAGGTCAAGGTCGGAGGTGGCGTGGCTTTGAACTGATTCCCCACCCTCACTCTCGGCACGTGACTCCGGGCGCCGCCTCCGCTTAAAGCCGACCACGCCTTTAAATTTCCGGGTGACGGGGTTCTTACACTGTCTGTATTTCGTAGTCAGCGTGTAAGGCTCGCAAATATGAGGTCTGTTTGTCAGGTTCCATGTGTCAAACTTTAAAAATAGGAATACACATGTGATATATATAATGCCAGTGGAATTATGTGCTATTCAGAAATCGAGCACACCTAACTGACTTTTCGATTTCGACTTTTTTTTTTAAATGTACGGATTATGACTTTTAAAAGAACGTGCATACACACAGTCAATGACGTCAGTTTTAAAGTTTTAAATTGATCTGTTATAAAGGTTATGAAATTTTGTAAAGCCATATATTAATTAACAGCAAACTTTTCCTCTTTCTCATTTAAAGCCATAAAAGGTTTCGGTACAGATGTGTGTATTGTCAATGAATTCAGAATGACTAATTCTTAAAACTTATCTTCTATGTCTGCTACATGCCGGTTCATGTGAGTGAAATGTAAATGCAACAATATTCATGAGGATTTTGTTTTGAACATATTTTATTGATATAATCAATAGGATTGGGAACAAGTTCTTACAACTTACTAGTCCCTCTCCTAAAATTTATAACAATATGCCATGCAAAATATCGAACAATTTCTTACAAACATTAATCATGAAATTTCAATGTGTTAAATAGCAGATACATGTACAGTAATTAATTGTTAAATCTACAAGTTGCATCAATGAATTTATGAACAGCTGTAAAAATATTTATGTTCGTTTGTACAGGTAAAGCAATATTACCAGATAAAAGCAATTTTGTATCAATACTAATTAAATCAAGACTAAAAAGTTGGTTGAACAAATTATTTCTAGCTCTGGAGTAATTTTTACAAGCAAAGAAGAAATGGTATGCATCTTCAATGTGCCCACATGAACAATAAGGAGAATCTGTAATATTGCGTTTGTGAAGATCACTTAGAAGTATACAATTGTGTCTTAGCTTGGTGTGGATAATGTTTGTGTATCTTTTTCCAAAGGAAAAGTATGGAGGAGGAATTGTAATTTGTGGTATTATGTCATGAGGAGGGGTGCATGGGGGTGATTAATCATTCAAAGTTTGAGGCTTTGCTTAGCCTTTTTTTAAATAAATAATAAACTCCATATTGTATATCAAATCGAACAACATTTGTAAACTACTTGATGAGGCAAGAGGACTGAAAGTATTAGCTGAAAAATAAGAGTTGTTTTCAAATTTGGATTTCCATCCACTGAACATAAAGTTAAAGAAATAAATTTCATTTTTTTTTTTAAATACATGAGGGCATGAACTGCGATGCTTTACGCCAGCATAGCCTTAGATTTTAATATTTACATTTTACTTTCATTTCTGTCAGGATTCCCAACCAGTCGTACTATATTTAACAAAATTCCTACGCATATTGTTCACATTCATGATGAAATGGCCACCATTCCAATTGGTAAAGATATCTCGAAGATAAAACCATAGGAAATGTAAAATATTGATAGATATTTCAATTACCTGAGGTGCTTCATTAGCTCCAAACAAATTGGAAGATGGAAGTCTCATGGACATAGCTACACTTAACTGGGCAATTTCCTAGGTTCAAACACATGCAGTTTTCTCTGACGTCTTAGTGAACTATACCATGTTTTCAATTTTCTCCTGTAAATAAGTTTAACATCGATGTAAATGTCAATTCCATATATAATGTTCACCAAGTTTTAACAACGAATTTTTAATCAAACTTTTGTGCAGACAGGACTTTTAAAAAAAAAAATTATAAACTAACATGATAGCAAGATGATCGGAAACTAGAAAACAAAACAGCAATGATTGAATAAAAACAATGAGTTAAATACTCCCGAAACAAAGAAAGCCTGGGCCTACGTGTGCATTAGACCGGTGTGTTTTACATGTTTTGTTTTCATTAACACAGAGGTTACAAATAACACATCCTGGCCCAGTGTTCAAGAACACTATATTTCCAAAAGATCCCAGAGTTTTAAAAAATAAGAAAGATGTTTTAAACACCATAATTTGACTCATTTCAACAAAATCGATAGGTTTCACGATTAAGGGGAAGTGATTGATCATTCAAGTCAGACGTTTTGCTTGGTATTGCTGATACTCTTGTCTAATTGAGAAAAAAAAAGGTAATTTTCACTTTCGTTCACACTAGCCCTAGTCCCACCCCTGCCACAGATTCACGATTCTAGGGCGTTAGTTGCAGAAATATGCATACTTACTGGTCACAACTTCTCTGTCTATTGCTGTTGGACGTTACATATTTGTGTATTAAAATTCTCCGTGTGTTTGCTGAGGGGTGATTAAATCTCCGTTAATCCTGATAAAGCAAAGATTATCCCTCTAAACTTTCACAACAAATCAGTGTCATTGTTAAATAAGAAACAATAATAAGTGGCGGATCCAGAATTTCAGAACATAGGAGGGAGCGCAGCAAAGGGCTGGGTGTCTGGGTTGTCGTGAGATCCCCAGTGGCCTAGTTGGGATCCAGGGAGCAAAGCTTCTTGATAACTTAGTGGGTTTTTTTGACACATTTTTATATTTAAACAAGCATTCTGGGTGTGCTGCAGGCAATACAAAGTCCCCTACCGGTAGGATAATTCAGTCAAAGCAGGTCAAGCGTATCTAAACTCAAACTTGGTCTGTAACTATCCACTACAAAACCACATATCAAATTTCAATTGAATATCTTCAACCATGCGTGGAAAAGTCCGGAAAATTTTTATGCTTGCAAATCATCAAGGGGCATAATTCAGTCAAATGTATGTCAAGGGTAACGATTGATTGATTAAATATTGTTTAACGTCCCGCTCGAGAATCTTACACTCATGTGGAGACGTCACCATTGCCGGTGAAGGGCTGCAAATTTAGGCCTATGCTCGGCGCTTAGGGCCTTTGAGCAGGGAGGGATCTTTTACGTGCCACACCTGCTGTGACACGGGACCTCGGTCTTTGCGGTCTCATCCGAAGGACCGCCTCATTTAGTCGCCTCTTACGACAAGCAAGGGGTACTGAGGATCTATTCTAACAAGGGTAACGAAATTCAAACTTGATCTGTAACCATCTAAGACAAAGTCATGTGTAAAGTTTCGGTTGAATATCTTCATCTGATGCGGAGAAACGTCCGGAAAATCTCAAGCGGAGTGACAGACAGACGGAATGACAGACAGACCAAGGGTAAACTAATAATCCCTTTTGGAAAAAGCTGATAGTAGACTAGAAATGGATTTTACGGGGGAGGGGGTTGCGCCGGCGCGATCCGCCTCTGAACAGGCAAAGTTTAGGAGGTTATGACTTATTTTGTATGCGTTGGTGTCTAACATTAAATTACACTCTGGAGAGCACCTGTTTGGTCGTCGCTCACCACCACAGTTCTGAAATGTATGTACTACGGTAAAAAATAACAATGTAAAATAGCAGTGATGATGTAAGCGCATTTACAATTTTCAAAACCATTTACTCCCAAAATTTGTCGATATTTGGAGAATTCAGAGTTATTCATGATTATGAAATCATAACTATGATTAAAATACTATTAGTAATATATACAATACGTTGATTACTTCCATTTATTGTATGTATATTATAAACACCGCACGTTGTTCGCTTTGCACAGTGAAGTTCGTAATCATTCATACATTATATACAAATAACATTTGCATATGTACGGCATTTATGTTTGATTATTGTAATATAGGGTGAAGACTTCGTAAGTCTTTCTTTTTTCTTTTCTTTTCCTTAACTAGGTCTTGTGTGATTTTTGTATACCTTTTGTAGATCAATCTTACAATAAATCAGATGTACATTCAAATTAAATTAAAGCTAAGCATAAATTTTATTTAAAGGGTTACAACTTTGGAAAAGTACAAAGTAGATCATTAGAAATATTGAACGTGATAGGCAGTTGTAAATTGATAAGCTGCAAAGCAAGTTTCATATCAATACTCCCAACAATCTCCGACCCCAGAAAATAATCACGTTTCCCTTTGTAGTCAATCACCTCAAACAACAACTATTCCCCAACAAACAAGACAGCGATATCTAATAGACATCCCAGCTGTGTCACGTTGAAGAGGGGGCGGGGGGGGGGGGGTCAGTTGTTTGTTGTTTTTTTAACACGTTTGTCCCTACCATCAACTAAACAGTGGCGGTCACGGCAGGTGAGGCCGAGTCAAACTACAAAGTATGCATAACTGCTATTTTCACATGCAGATGAGTAACTGATCTATTAATTAGACTGAATGCGTAATCAGGTGTTAATTACATACAGGTAAGTCAGTGGGTCGGGGACAACGTGTAGGTAGCATCTATTGACCCACGTCATCATTTTCCTGCGTACAGGGACGGGAGTACGTGCTGATGGAAAGCATACTGGATATTATCATGAGACCTATCATGTAACATTCTATTTAGAGGAAAACATAACTAGAATTTCGGCACATATATCTATATATATAAATATAGCAATTAAATAAAATTTTAGTGTCATGAGCTACCTTAAAATAAAAGAGGTGATTTAGGAAAAAGAAAGTGTGACGGAGACTAGGATAACAAAGATTTATCTTAACTTTCTGTAGAAAGTCCGGGTATATCTAGACTATAAAACAATGAATCGGCCTCACACTAGGGAATGATATAACATCAACCAGGAACCAGGAAATATCCGACGCACATTGAATAGTAAGAAACAATAAAGATCTGATGAATTGAACCCATGTAGCGAAGGACTTATTTATTTTCTGTAAATAAAAAATGCTGGATGCGGAGTTCCAGCTATTAATAGTTTTGATATTGACGTATATCAATATTAATGTATACATGTAAATATGTATGGCATATCCGGCGCGACATCAATCTTTTAACTACTAAACAGGTAGTCACTTTGATTCTTAGAATTGTATTTTAACTACCTTGAAAACTTTGGATCTCTCTCTTTCTCTCTCTCTCTCTCTGTGTTTCTTTATCTATCTATCTACCAATCTATATACATGCATACATACATACTTACACACACACAGATATATATATATATTCTTGTTAGCTCCCACCCACCCCACTCCCCACTCCTCCTCCCCTTTCCATTTCTCTGTTGTTGTTTTTTTTATTTCACTATGTATGTGAAATAATATTCTGTATTCACTCAAACTCTCTATATCATTATTTTACTTTTTCGTGTTATCGTCTTATTTTGAGACTTTATTACTTATTACTTACGTTGTAATTTCTGTCTTGTATCATTATATGGATAGTACTTGATACCTTGTGAAAAAGAAGGCTTATATAACCTAATTCTTATCATGTTATACATAATAAATATTGTTTAAATCAAAACTCGACCTTATGATAGTGACCTTTATTATAGTGACCTTTAAGATTTTAGCAGTGAATTTGTGTTTCTGTAAAGGATAAAGTTCATTAAATCTATTAACTTAGTTTGTATTTTTTAATTCTGTATAGATATATAATACCCGATAGTTTGTATTTTTTAATTCTGTATAGATATATAATACCCGATAGTTTGTATTTTTTAATTCTGTATAGATATATAATACCCGATAGTTTGTATTTTGTAATTCTGTATAGATATATAATACCCGATAGTTTGTATTTTTTGATTCTGTATAGATATATAATACCCGATAGTTTGTATTTTGTAATTCTGTATAGATATATAATACCCGATAGTTTGTATTTTTTGATTCTGTATAGATATATATAGTAATTACATAATTAGATAAGGCGCTATATAAAAATAGTATAATAATAATATATAATACCCGATAGTTTGTATTTTTTGATTCTGTATAGATATATAATACAATGTGTCATTTTCTCGCTGTACAGACTCGGTTTTGGAGGTGTACTTTGAATGATCATATACTATATTACTATAATCTCCGTGTATAACAGTAAAAATAATGATTATCTGTGTGTGTGTGTGTGTGTGTGTGTGTGTGTGTGTGTGTGTGTGTGTGTGAGAGAGAGAGAGAGAGAGAGAGAGAGAGAGAGAAGGAGGGGGTATCCACGGTACGTTATACTTTGAAAAGTCGCAAATATTAAATTGTAAATACCCCCCCCCCTTCTCTCTCTCTCTTTAATCAGGTTGGAGTATTGTTGTTATTGTTGTTCTTTTTTGTTTGTCTTGTTTTATCTATATTTTTTGATTATATATATATATATATATATATATATATATATATATATATATATATATAACCACAATCCTAAAATTAACGCAATAAGGATTGAAATGTAATATGCATGATGGTCAGATCCCAGCATGCAGTGTAATCTTGGATCATTTTCAAATTCTATATATGGTTTTATTTCATCTTATTTATTATGTTTTTGTGTAAAGATTTTCCAATACGTAACCATGAAAGAATGCAAATTCATTGGTATTTTTCATGAATGAAATTCTTTTTAGAAACACCGAAATGACCTTCCCATCGAATGATATGACAGAGTATCAATATCAGATGTCTGAGGTCACTGTACTGTGTAACACTGAGTGCCATGTTTCAATAAAAATCGTGTAGTAGTAGCAGGATCGGCCAGTTAGTAGGTCAACCTACACGATGTTACGAACACGAAAACAGTAGAGTAATGCGTGGGCGAAAGTACGGTTTAACACCCACACAGAAATTTCTACATACAGTCTCATCAGGCTCACCCTGTAGCTCTGTCTGTCATATTATAATATTATTGGTTATTTCATTTACATTCGAAATAACAAAAAGAAAATCAATGCAATGGAAAATTAATTCTATATATAGCTATGGGAGAATAAAAACGATTAAAATAGATCCGTTCGAGTGACCTCGGGATTTTAGATAAAGTCGAGTGGTAAATCACCTAGTTATCGACAAGTGAGCGTGACGTCAATGATTCGTCTGACGCAGGCCAGTAGTATTTATAAACACGGGATATTTCATACTCGTGTTTAGATTTAAATGAAAACGAACGAGTGCGGAGTGTGTGTGTTCAGAGTTGTAAGTGATGTTACCAGTAGAAATCAAGACGACTGAGCGACATGTGCCTCAGGCAGGCAACTTGGGGGAAGTTTATGTACCAAAATACTTCGAGGGAATTGTTCCATTCAACAAAACGCACAAAAACAAATTCCGACCTGTTGATACTCGGACAAAAACAAATGGTTGTAAAGTCTGGAAACATTCAGTGGACCTGAGTGGATTCAAACCGGAGGATATTGAAGTACATTGTTCAGGTGCTAATTCAGTGTCGGTGACTGCAAAGAAACCCAGGGGCGAAGACCATGAGGGACTCCACGTGAAAAGAACGGTGTTCGTTCCGAGGCAGGTGGACATGTGCAATATAACCAGCTTTGTATCAGATGATGGAAAGTTGGTCATCCAGGCCCCATATTTATCTACCCCATGCAAGGACTCGTGCAGGAAATGTTGTTTAAAGAGGAAATTGGATGAAACTTCAAAACAGTCTCAGGGATATATTAGCGCCAAAAAGCTTAGGGAAGAATCATCGATCGATATAACTAACGGGACAGAAAATCAATCTGATTCAGAACCATCTGATGCGGAGGCAGATCTACGTCATACAAGGGGATCGGTGTCAGCATCTCATCCCACGGTATCGGTGAATTACCTCCGCGATACCAGGGAGGGGCGCTTCAACGGGGGAGAACAGGTGATTGACTTCACCACTTCTGATCATGCAATCGAGTCCAATACGACCAAGAGTCACATTGAAAACTCACCCAGCGACAATCCTAAATCCCTTCCTGACTTGCAGTCCCTCAAATGTCATTCCAACCCCGAGTCTCATCACCCCCAACTCACCTCCGACTCTCCATCCGTTAAAAAGTTCCCAGAAACGCTTAAAAGCGCCACCAAGTCCGTGACCTCGAATGTCGTAGGGATTAGCGATGGTTCCGACGTTTCTTACAGAGACATTTGCCGACTTCCGTCCACCCAGCGCCAGGCCGTGGCCCTCAGTATTCCAATAGAGAACTTTTTTCCCGACAAAGACAGTATAGTAATCTCTCTTCAAGGCAACACTCTCACAATAAAAGCCACCAGGGTGTCAAAAGTTAAGCACTGCGAACTCTCAGAGCTTTTCGTTAAGGAGCTTGTGTTTCCGTCCCACTTCGACTGCAGCTCAATCAAACTTGCCAAAGACCCCCGAGGATCCCTGATTGTGACTGTCAACAAAATCGTATGAGTGTCTGTTTGTATGTCTGTCTGTGAGATCTGTTGTCTGTTGTATTTATTTGATTAAAATGGCATTATTCGGTTTTGTAATTCATTGATTATTAAAATAAACGATAGAGTATGAACACGCTGGAAATATTGTATATCGAGGTACGGAAGTTCTTTACGTTTTTAACTATACATAAACACGGCGGTGTTACACAGAATTGACCAGGTTATGATTAGGAAATTGTTCATGTTTCCTGACTTTTATACAACCTAAACGCTTTACTAGCTTTTTTTTGGGGGGGGGGGGGGGAGGGGGGGGTCCGATTCCTGGCTGCGGCAGGACCGACGTTGTGTCCTTGGGAAAGGCACTTTACACGAATTTCCTCACTCCGCCCAAGTGTAAAAGGGGTACCTGGGTATAGACAGTGAAAAATATTGTTAGAATGTTAGTGCTCTGTCGTCTTAACGACAGGTTGCAATGTGAAAGCTCTGGAATATTATATAGTCTGCTGGGGGTAATAATGTATTGTAAAGCGCTTTGAGCAGCATATGCTGGAAAAGCGCTATATAAAAACCAATCATTATTATTATTAAATAAATTAATGTATGTACCGTCGTAATCAGCGACACCTACATTTTTGTAAGTATGATATTCATCTACGGGCAGAAGGAGGCAAATCTTATTATAATTATCGACACTGTAAACCATACATAGCACTCTATGCGTAGAATTCAAAACATTCACTCTTGGTTTTTGCATAAACTCTATTACACTCTCTGTTACTCGAGGGAACATTGGTTTTACACTGAATTTATGAAATATAATGAGCAGGATAAAAGATGAAGTGAAGATAACGAGCAGTGACCAGTCTCATAAAAGTTACCCAATTAATGGAAGGCCCAACACCGATCCCTGGATATGCCAGAGGTAGGATCGGGTGCGCAGACACGCCGGGTATTCGGATACCAAGAACCGGGTCAAAGATTCAAATCGCCGTTGGGGGGGGGGGGGGGGGTAGGGGTACATGATATTTACTCTCGGCGATGCTTACAACAGAAATGAACTGAACAAACATCTTAGCATCAATTGTGCTTTGTTCTAATCAGATTTCCAGTGTCGTATGTGCGTATTGAATGTACACGGAAATCAACGGCTTTCGAACTTTACTCGCCTTTCGATATCTGCTGAAGGAGAGCGAGATCCGATTTTATTTTTGTTAATATACTTCCACCAATCTATGATATTTAATACATTTAAATATTAGCCTTTAACTTGAGGTTTATAGCTCATAATTTATATTTTTATAACAACGGGTGAAGGAAATAGCGTACAAAGGACCACAGGATACTTACTTAGTGAAAAATTCCAAGAACACGGAATTTGTATACTAAGAGCAAAGTGATATACAACTTCAGACAAGGAATTAATTATAAGTGGTATTCAGGGATAATATAATCATATTAAGACACTTGAAGCAGTTTAAGTATATACTGCTAACAAATATCAAGGGAGCATAATCGATATACTGAATTAAGATACATGCATGTAACAAATAAGAGAGACATTCATTGCTCTTTGCTATACTCTACATTCAACGCTTGAAGTACTTTTAATTTTAATGTAAGATTTTATAAATCCGTAAAAATCAATGCTGTGAATACATGAGCTTGGCAATCGGTTACCAGGGGGGTTTGGCTCACAGAGGGTTAGTCCGGTCCTTCAAATTTTAGAGATTTTGTCAATACTAGAGTTCGATTACTCTAATATTTTAACAAACGAATCTCTCTCTCTCTCTCAATCTCTCTCTCTCTCTCTCTCTCTCAAACAACAAAAAAAAAAAAAACCCAGTAAAATAGATATATAACGTAAAGTACGTAAAGGGGATAACCTCAAATTCGTTCATCGTAGGGGAAGGGGCAAAGATTCTTTTAAAGAAATATAATTCATTGGATTGATTCTACGTTTTACGGGTTCAATTCATTATTTCCAATCCCACTCACTACTACCGTAATGTACTGGCATTACTTCATAAGAATTTAGAATCTTTCCCCGTGGGAATAAATGAGAAAATAAAGAAGCACGTGAATGTTCGCATGCAAGGACGAAAAATTCACTAAAAGTAGTAAACTCAAACGTGTTGAATTATACATGTGGAACTGCATGCCCGAATTAGAAATATGTTTTCTGTCATACATCAATCTATGTAATGAGTTATGTCTCGTTATCGCAGTTTCTCAAAATGAAATTGCATCATTCACTATAGCGTAAAATGGCGGTCTTTTGCGTTAAATTTCCTTCACTCGTTGTTATAAAAATATAAATTATGACATATTGTAAATTGTAAAATTATGAGATATTGTAAACCTCAAGTTAAAGGCTAGTATTTTAATGTATTATCTATTGTAGATTAGTTTATATACATAAACAAAAATACAATCGGAACTCGCTCTCCTTCAGCAGATATAGTTGGTCAGAGGTTAAAACACGTTGAAGTATGTATCCCAAACGCGTTTTAAATCTTTGACCCGGTTTTTAGTGTCCGACCCAGTTAATACCCGGCGAGGTAGGAGGAGTAAGCATCCCCTGTTGACCGGTCACAGCAGGCGTGAGCCCTCTATCTTGATCAGGTAAACGAAGTAATCCGTAGTCAAAACCAGTGAGTAATGTTAAAGATTATCAGTCGCAGTGCACATATATATATATATATATATATATATGTATATGTGTGTGTGTGTGTGTGTGTGTGTGTGTGTGCAAACTGTACTTAAGCGGCTGATATTGAATGTAGGAGTTCGAAGCCAGGAAAGATAATGATAAAATTACACGACGTTTTGTTTGAAGTATTTTAGCCGAACATATTTCATTAGCTCCTAGTTTATGCATGCATTATATGAATATTGCATATAAAGATGGGGAAACATTGGAAAATTTTCGACCCGAAAAAACCATTGTCGATCGTGGCGGTGCCAAGGTTGACAATGGTGTTTTTCACGGTGACAAGTTCCAATAACACCCACCCCCCCCCCCCCCCTACATGCAATATTTATTATATCATACTAAATGTTATAAACTATTGCAGTTGGTATATCTTAAATAAAGTGACCTATGTTGATGGTGAACCGTAAGTAAATAAATATTTATTCGGTATACAAATATACGTGCATTGCCGATATTTATATTTTCATTCATGTTTCACACGGATGTCAGCCATTATGACGATCTGTTAACTCTAATTGATTGAGAAACATTTGATAAAAAAATACTATCACCCTCTGGATGGTAAAATCACGCCACCTTGCATGATAAAACACCTCTCTCTCTCCTTTCCATCTTCTGCCCTTTCTCTCTATTTCCTCCCTCTTCTTGCTCTCCTTTCTATCCTCTCCTTTCTCTCTATTATCTCCTCTCTCTCTCCCCTTTCCACCCTCTCTCTCTCACTCTGTGTGTGTGTGTGTGTGTGTGTGTGTGTGTGTGTGTGTGTGTGTGTGTGTATCTCTGTCTGTCTGTCTAAAATCAAAGATCATGATAGCTTGACTATCTATTTTCAAAGTTTTCCCGTATAGATGTACTCTGTAATTGCTTGAACTCTGTTCACACATTGATTAAAAAATGACCTTGTTTTAGGTACATCATGTTGGTGAAGAAATGTCAACACATACTCTACTGTAAGGGGATTTTCGATTTTGTCAAAAACTATAAAAATTGAAACTTTTCAAATTGAGGTAGAAATATATCTTTGTAGCAAATGTCTTTAAACTAAAAAGGAAGACGAAGAGGCGTGCCGATGATGAAAGCGAGGTAACTCTGATTATCTTAGTCTAACAAGTTTATCTGCGCAATTTCTCTCAGTATGGAATAAAATATTGTTTAAATCATAGTCATTAATAAGTGATATTAAATATCCATTGAGATACCAGGACAACAACACCAAATAAAAAAAAATGTCAAGATAATGTGTAATTTATCAGAAAATATTGTAATTTATCAGAAAATATTGATGTCTTAATTAAAAAAAAAAAAGAGTCCACTAACTTTCTTTATCTTATTGATAAAAAAATATATATATATATATAAATTTTAGGTGTTACTGAAAAATATCAACGGTAAAAAATTGAATGGAAGCTGAAATTAATTTTGGTTTCTCGGCATTTCCAAAATGTCATTATGACATACTCAATTCTACACTTTCCACGCACACATTCTCAAATACTAGAAAAAGACGGTAAGTTTCTATAACGATTAAGTACTATTAGCGAGTAAAACAGACCGCTGAATTTTGACAACAATCCTTTTTTTTTAGGCTCCCGTAATCGGGGATTCGGAGTCACAAAGTTTTTAGTCTGTCTGTCTGTCTGTAAAACATTTTACATTTGACTGGATGGTGATAGGGGTTTTATATTTCAGAGGGGTATTCCTTGTGACAAGACTTTTCTTTTAGTACCAAAAATTTTTACTTCATGACCTTCATCTGGAAGTTTTACCTACTTTTAAAAAATCTTTCAACCAGGCCATAACTTTTGCTTAGTGATGGGACTTTCATATTTCACAGGAATATTCCGTGTGACAGCACATTTCTCTGGGTACCAGAATTACTTTGTTACCATACAGGGGCATCAGTGTATCACAAACACATCTTTATTCTTGTTGAAAACATCATTTTCTAGCATTTCTTTCCAATGCACAGTACTTGGTATAAGTGTATTGAAATATATCTTTGAATACGATATTATAGTTTTGTTTAGATTGTTTATACGAAAAGTGATAAGCGACACTGAGAAGACAGAATTCTTCTTTGAATGTTATTCAACATTTCATCCTTTGCTTCGGCCGCGATCGTCTTTCTTTACAAGATACACCTAGCATTGAGAACTGTATAAATAAATATAGAATAGTAATGACACATACGTGTAACATGAATGAGTTAACCCTCCTTACAATCAAATGATAAATGTTACTAATTTTGACGATAATGTTTGAATAGTAATATTGAAAAGAGATTCTGACTTACAGCAATGTAATTGGAGATCTACAGTAGAAATCAAAATGTCCAACCCTGATTCATACATTGCTTACTGTAAAGAATTAGAAAAGCTATTTTTCTCATATTCAAGGAGTGGATAAAAAATTATGTGCTTGTCAAAAAATACT
Organism: Ostrea denselamellosa; assembly: GCA_024699665.1. NCBI lineage: Eukaryota > Metazoa > Mollusca > Bivalvia > Ostreida > Ostreidae > Ostrea > Ostrea denselamellosa. The sequence goes on along the minus strand of JAMZEH010000071.1, from coordinate 4,318,834 downwards.
GTCTATTCAACTGATTAACAAATAATTAAATTCTATTTTTTATTGTTATATAATTTACATATCCTTTCACACGTTATGTTCATCCATCTACCTTCTTCAACAGAAAAATCCAAGTTACCTGCTGTAAATTTACGAAAAGTGACAGTCGATGTTAAAAGCAACTCGGGTTTATATTTTTCTTTTTAAAAAATCTTACTTACAGATCAAAGATAAGATAAAGCTTTATTTCTAGTCGTCGAGTGTTGCACAACATGGTAAAACAGAAGCTCTCCAGAGGTTTTGACCAGTCTAATTAAAGTTCTTTTTTTAATTTTGATTGTCGCGGTAATCAAAATAAAAAGAGCTAGTGAAAGTTTAATTTTAATCAGACTGAGCTTTTGACCCACACATAATATTATAAAACATATGTAAACCGATTTTTATTTGCGTGCGAGAAATGTTTGCGATGTTTGTAAGAACTTCATCATCGCAAATATTTTCACCACGAACCAGTCCTTTAATGTCACCGCGAACCAGTCCTTTAACGTCACTGCGAACTAGTCCTTTAACGTATTTTGTATTTGTTCAAGATAATCAGTGAATATTAGCCACCGAAACCAGTTCATTCTCTTTTCAACTCTACTCCCAGTACTTCCTCAAGTTTGGAGAATTTGAGTAAAACTACATTTTTTTTATTGGACCGGAGCCAATTTTAAGAAGTCCGCTCCGCTGAAGCGCCCTACGTTTCACGTTTATTAAGAAAAATACTTTTTTTTTAAATTCACATTTTTCTGTTGAGATAAGTACGCATATATTATCAAAAAATTAGTGTGATACTAATGGAATTTTTACATTTCACATTCACCACCCACTCAAACATACTGACACACAAACAGTTCTACATGTATAAATTACAGTACCGGTAATACAGAGCTTTTAGATATACCGAATGAAGTTCTTGATAGTAATTTTACATGAAGGCAAATAAATAAATAAACATAAATAAACAAAAAAGTAATATAAAGTGTACACACATACATATATACAAAATACTAAATTCTACGTTATGGTACAAAAATGTCTTTTATTTTCAGTTTGTTCATTGATTTTCAAAGTCAGACAGTTTTGAATTATGTATTGATATGTGCCTTTCAATACAATGTTGTGTTTTTAAATGAGAAGGTAAACCATTCAAGGTTGGAATATTATTTCTATACAGACATGAAAAAAAACATACTGTTTAGCATAAAATATAACAACTTTTCTGTTTTATTGTTCCGATTTAGAGGCAATTCACCCAAAATAATATTAACAGCATTAAAACTAACTCTATTACAGATTGTTTTGTAGATATGCAAACTAAAGTTTCTCCAAAGAATTATATTCTATCACACACAACAAAAATATACAAAATCTACTTTATTATGGCAGAAATTGCAGCTTCTGTATTTTTGATATTGATCTTTTTTAAGATAACAGTTAACAGGAAGTACTTGATGAAGGATTCTATATTGTAGTCACTGCACGAATCAGCTGTAGTTTTGTAACAAACTTTGAAAGTGGCCTCTATATATACATTAGTAACGCCATGAGGAGATAACTCCTCCTTCCATTTGTGAATTAGGGAGGAAATTAAATCGTTATTATTTAAACAATCATAAATAGGTTTGTACATTTTTCCCTTCAGTAGAATAATCTCAAAATAAAAAGGTAGATATAGAAAACAGCGCTATATTTTTAAAATACTTTTGTGCACAATGATGCAATATTTTTATGCTTTGATATAGGAAGAGAGATAAATAAGTGATTTAGTTTTAGTAATATGAGGGGTTTTCGCAGTGGAGACCCAGCCAATACGGGTGAGAATCCGTCGGTTCCAATGTTGAGTGACTTAATTTTTGGTAAAACACTATTGTAATCCATATATATTACTTTTTCTGTAGAATTCTAAAAAGTACATTGTACTTGGGAGAACCATACTATCACAGTTTGTACACTACATAAAACACAGTTTGTACACTACATAAAACACAGTTTGTACACTACATAAAACACAGTTTGTACACTACATAAAACACAGTTTGTACACTACATAAAACACAGTTTGTACACTACATAAAACACAGTTTGTACTCTACATAAAACACGGTTTGTACACTACATAAAACACAGTTTGTACACTACATAAAACACAGTTTGTACACTACATAAAACACAGTTTGTACACTACATAAAACACAGTTTGTACTCTACATAAAACACAGTTTGTACACTACATAAAACACAGTTTGTACTCTACATAAAACACGGTTTGTACAATACATAAAACACAGTTTGTACACTACATAAAACACGGTTTGTACACTACATAAAACACAGTTTGTACACTACATAAAACACGGTTTGTACTCTAAATAAAACACAGTTTGTACACTACATAAAACACAATTTGTACACTACATAAAACATAGTTTGTACACTACATAAAACACAGTTTGTACACTACATAAAACACAGTTTGTACTCTACATAAAACACGGTTTGTACAATACATAAAACACAGTTTGTACACTACATAAATCACAGTTTGTACTCTACATAAAACACAGTTTGTACACTACATAAAACACGGTTTGTACTCTACATAAAACACGGTTTGTACACTACATAAAACACAGTTTGTACACTACATAAAACACAGTTTGTACACTACATACTACACAGTTTGTACTCTACATAAAACAGTTTGACAAGCGAACACCAGAAACCCACTGATTTGTACATATAAATAATCAAAAGAAAACATATAAAACACAGATCACACACTTCCGTGGGGATGTGGGTTAGAATAGATCCTCAGTACCCCCTACTTGTCGTAAGAGGCGACTAAATCGAACAGTCCTTTGGATGAGACCACAAAAACAGAGGCCTCGTGTCACAGCAGGTGTGGCGCTGCTAAAAGGCCGTAAGCGCCGAACATAGGCCGAAATTTTGCAGCCCTTCACCGGCAATGGTGACGTCTTCATATGAGTGAAAAATTCTTGAGCAGAACGTTAATTAAACAATATACAACCAAACAAACAGATCACACGCCACAGTGATTAAATGTTCTGACTGCTGTGCAGATTGGCACGTCTCTTTCCATCTTCTGTGTAAACAGATTAATTGATATTAAACTTTCAGTCTAAGAAACATTTTATTTATAGATTCTGTACCTTCATCCTTTGGTAGATTGACAAATAAATTTTTCACTTTTCAATTTTTGAGTCCTTGAGTTTGATAAATCCATTGAGACCAAAGTCATCAAACATCTTTTAAATATAGATTACTCGGGATGGTTTATTATAAAATACAATACATTGTAAGCCTAATTTGCATTGACATGATTTGACCTTCAAAAAGTTACAATTCAAATACTGACATTAATTATTTAGAGTTTATATATATCTTATTCACAAAATGTCATAAATTTGGTGTTGAATTTCTTAACTTCACATGTTCACAAAATTTCAAATGTATGATTTTTTTTCTATCAAATAGTAATTCTTATGACTCCGTGATGCACATTTGAAGTGTAACAGATTTTACCATCTTAAAGACCAGTACGTTAATAAATGTAGAGTCTGGAGTTGTTTACCTTTCTTAGGTATCATTATTTTAGTTTTGCTTACACTGATATTAAATGTCTGGTTGTACAATTGCTTTTGGCGATTTGAATGTGATTTCGATGACAAATATTGTATATCATCTGATAACACCAATACCATGTGTTCAAACCGAACCAAGCGGCCAATCAATAAACGTATTTCATTCTACAGATTAGCACCGGATTGCTCAACATTTCATTCTCACCAGCTGGTGATATATCGTCTTTTAATTCCAAGCAATAACACCGCTTCACAAACTTTGTACATGAACAATCCGTAGAAGAAAAAAAACCCTCATAGTTTAGCTTAGTTTTGCATTTATGTATATAAATAAAAGAGCACAGAGGTTGTAAAATTCAATTGTTAGATGCCTTATATCGAGTTTAATTTAAATCACTAATACATGTATGCAGTGAGATTTTAGAGATGCCGTGTTTCTTACTTGTGCCATGAGTATTGATCAGCTGATTCTTTAGTCATTGTCAGCCTGGATTTATTTGACAGTTGTAACAGATGCCGGTAAATATACTGGCTTTTCTTTAAAACATCTTGCAATTCTATTTGTGTTATAGATTACAAAGGTTGTTTAAATGATGAAATCAAGGGAGTTCCACAGAGTTGTATGTTAAATAGTTTGCTTTTTATAATGTATATTAATAACTCCCTTCCGGCTTTGAAATTTTTTACACCTGAATGCATGTACATTATGGGTATGAAACTGATGATTCAGCAGGCACCTCGGACACATCTATGAAGAACACGGAATCCAAGAACGAAGACTTGAAACGTAGCTGCCCTAGGTGAAGCCCCGTTTCAGTGTATGCTTGTCAGATCTGCAGAACGATTCGCAGAATGTAGAAATTTGAATTTGACCATAAATAAGAAAATAAGAAAATTTACAATTGATATTTTTATTGATGAAAGTTTGTCTTGGAAAAGCCATTTTAAATCGCGTGTCTATAGGATATCCAAAACCTTTTTTTTTTCATTTTGTTAAGATAAATCATATATTTTATCAACTGATGTCTTCAAAATCTTCAATACAATATTAATTTCACTCATTTTACTTTCTGGGGTTCTAGCAATGGCAGAAAATGGTGACGATATCAAACAAGCCATCAACTTCTTAAATACCATAAAGAACTCAAAATCGAGATCCGGTCAAACACGGACCTCTGGAAACGGAACTTCTCTCTGTTAGCTCGTGTTGCTCTTATGAATTTCCATGTGTACTGCTCATCTGCACTGTGCATTCCATGAATTATTTTGTGGCTCGAGTGAAATGAATTGAATAAATTTTTCGCTGGAATACTTCACATGTTTACATAGTTTTCAACTTTGAAAACTTTTTTTTTGAAATTTGAAACTTTTTATTTCACTAAGAGGCTTAACGTGGAGCACAAACACACACACACACACACACACACACACACACACACACACACACACACACACACACACATGCATATTCAATAATAAACAATGTTGACCAAACATGAAGGTAATATCATATGAACGTGGACATTACTGTCTTGATAAATTTGGTAAATATGTCTTCACAATTCACTAATGCACGTCTAAAGTTGTCTCTTATGACAGAATTGTTACAGGTGGTATAACGCAAGTGTCGGCCATGGACTAACCATTACAATAAACCGATACGTTTACATGGCTCAATTAGCCTAAAACCATAATTATCCTGGACAAAGAGATGACGTTTGCAATGGAATGCCACATTCATTTCAAATATATATACACTGTCAATAGAACGCGCATCGTTCTGAATATTTAGAACTTCAGGGACATTATTGTCAATGCTAACAAAATCATCAACTGAACACACACACACACACACACACACACACACACAATCTCATCAACATTATCTCATCATCTTTACTTTAATATGCCCTGAAACTGATGTTTTGTACTTACTTAGCATATGTATTGTATCTTATGTTTATATCATTTTATTTCAATGTTTTATTTAATTAATTTATGTACTGTACAGCACCTTTGAGCATACAAACGCATTAAAAATGGTGCTATATAAATATGGTATTATTATTATTATTAACTGCAATGATACCAGTATGTAAATTAAAATCAGCAAGTAAACAAGCAGGGCCTTCATGATGTGTTAATCTCTGTTCGATATCAGTGAACATATCAACGGTACTGTAATTACTCACCTCAGGGGGAATATAACCGACTCCAAATAAATTATTTTTATGTATTAACTTTTCACCTATACTATACCATAACGCACATTAACTTAACAAATGTACATAAATTGTTTCGAACAAAGACAAATCCCACCAGATCAAGCAGATTATGTACAGTGAGTGCGGCAAACTGATCCCAACAGTTCAAAACCATTAATAGCACCATATCAAGTTTCTGTTAAACAGATAATATCTTAAAAGAAAAGAAAATTCAACAGATTCAGAGTTTATCAATTTTCACACTAAACCACACACATTTAGACTTCAAATTTTCATCTTTAATATTTTGTTCAAATTTTCATAATAAGAATCGGATCACACGGGTTCATTGGCACCATGTGTAGAAGTGTAGACTGCTGTACATCACAGGGACACCGATATTTCCCTTCCCCTGCAACTCTCTGAGTCCTAAAGTCTTGAAATCGATTTCATCACCTCAATTTTAAACAAGTCATCTGGTGAATCATCAAAAAATTCAGCACCATTTTCGTTTTAATAACTCCATGAATATTAATTGCCATCACGAGTGAACGCATTTTAAAGAAAGTTAGTTCCTCAGCTTTTGAGCACAGCTGCACAGTGCACTATAACATGGTATTCACTGGTTCAATACTGATACCATTGGTGCAAACATATTGCACATCTATTACTTAACCCTATCCAGTTGTGACAGGGACAATGTTTTGTGGCGGGAGGATTGTTTAATCAAAAAGGTCAAAATTTTACAGTTTCTGTTTCAATCAATCTTTATACCCCTATACGTGTATTTCAGTTTTATAATTTATGATATGTTGTGATCCATTGATTGGTAAATACATTTTACCAAACAGAACACTAATTAAAAAAAAAAAAAAAAAAAAAAAAAAGAAAGAAAAACCTCTAAATATTAATTTACTCGAAATTTTGTATAAAAATTCAGTATTTTGGCCAATAATTAAAAAAATTGATTTATAACCCCCACCTTCTAAAGTTCTAAAGTTAAGACAATATTTCGTAATTTATGTGCAATTTTAAAAATTCATTACTTCCAAGATGTTCTTTTTGAAAAACTCTGAAATTCTATATCATGAATTTTTCCGTTTATCGAATGCAAAGAGGTCATTATTTATTTCCAAACAACTAGTGTTAAATTTTTTTTATTATTATAAATTTTGTCTATTTTATGTAATGATTGATTTTTGATGCTTACATTGTGTTAACACCAACAGACAAATTAAGTTTAAACGAATAAATCTTGAGTAAATTTTGAGCGCAAAAAAGATTAAGTTTAAAACACTGCAGCTCAATAATAAACTCTATGACTCCAGTTTTTCTTTTTAATTTCCCTATTCCCCTTCAATGTAGAAATAAATAAAAATTCGCCCAATAATTGACAATACTATCAAACTCAGGTTTGAAAAAGTTTGGTGAGATCAATCACTACAGTACAGTGAAATTGATTACGTTGGATTTTTCCATCTAAATTTGTGTGCACGCATTGCATTCAACAGGAAGTCATCTCTTTCAATAAATCACATTTTGGTGAAAGTCACTTCCCTTTGACCGCCATGTTGGAGGTCAACATGCCTCACCTTCTTCATTACGTTTCTTGTTTCTAACTTCAGCTGTTTATACTGACCACTGAGGGGTATAAACCATGGTTTTCCAGAACCAAATACATTCATTATAACTTACACTAACTAAAAACATTCGTAAAGTAATGCGTTTCTACTACTTGTTTCAAGTTATTCAAAGAGGACAGATCATCCTCTGGGAACAAAAGAACACCACTTTTGATGACATCATTACATGTATTGGACGTCATTACATGTATTGAAGGTTACAGACATAAAAGAGAAACACTCATCGATTATCTAAGCTTGTACTTGCTGTACATAGAGAGATGTTATAAAGAAACAGGAATTAAATTATTACATCTGAGTTCTCACAGTATCCAAGTCTATATGCATGCGTATACGCTAACTTATCATTTATAAAACATTTTGTAGTAAAAAAAAAAATTTTTAAAAAAAGGAATTAAATTATAAGAAAATAATTATGATTTTCCCCCTCTTAATTACTAGTTTTTACTAATACCCGTCTGCTTCTATATTTTTTGTGTGTGGGAACATATTGCAAACTACATATGTTGCTACACTAGATCTTAAGATCCGCCCACGTAGATCACCACACTTGTGTGTACTTCACCTACAGCTGGTGACGCCTCAATATGAGAAAAAAAAATCCTTGACGGGACGCAAAACAATCAATCGCTCAAATTATTCGTGATCTACATAGAGGTTCGAAGCATCCATTTTATACAAATTTCGTTCTTCCTGTGAACGTGATACACTCGGTTTTACCGGGAAAGACTGGACGAGTTGCACTTGTTGCTAGCAGTGAAGCAATGACTAACCAGAGTGAAGATATGGCAGTTTCTCTGCATTGTACAATACAAATGAAAATTTACACGATACAAATGAAAAATTGTACAATACAAATGAAAAATTGTACAATACAAATGAAAAATTACACAATACAAATGAAAAATTGTACAATACAAATGAAAAATTACACAATACAAATGAAAATTTACACAATACAAATGAAAAATTGTACAATACAAATGAAAAATTACACAATACAAATGAAAACTTGTACAATACAAATAAAAAATTACACAATACAAATGAAAAATTGTACAATACAAATGAAAAATTACACAATACAAATGAAAATTTACACAATACAAATGAAAAATTGTACAATACAAATGAAAAATTACACAATACAAATGAAAAATTGTACAATACAAATGAAAAATTACACAATACAAATGAAAAATTGTACAACACAAATGAAAAATTACACAATACAAATGCAAAATAAAACCAAAACAAAAACAACCCCCCCCCCCAAAAAAAAAACCTAAAAACAAAAACAAACAAAAAAACCCCAACAAAACAACAACAACAACAACAAACAAACAAACAACACATAAATATTGCAACGCTTGACATCCCGTAATAGTCTGCATGCCTAATGTTTTAATTAAAAAAACAAGTAAACGTGTATTATTGACCGTAGTTAAATGAATTAAATATCAAATAAACCATTGACGTTTGAAATTAACACTACGTTCAGTGTTGTAAATTCGATACCTTTTGCCTGTTAGGAACTTTAAACTTTGTAAAGTGACAAAAACAAAAGAGCCCTAAATAAATATACTATGCAGACTCCCTGTCGAGGCCTCATCTAGAAAGAACAAACGAACTCTGGCTGAAGTTTGATATCCTATGGTATTGGACGCGTATTGTGTTTTGTTGAGAAATAAGCAGTTGTTGTCAATAAATGATCTGTGTGTATATATATGTAATATATATGTAGCAATTAGTTCATTCTTCATGCGAAGCCATAGAAAGAGGTATGTGAGATCTCGCTCTCGCTCTCTCTCTCTCTCTCTCTCTGAATATACAGTAGTTTCGTTAAGTCGCGTGTCTCTGACAGGCACGCTAACTACTTGTTTTTAGCACATGTGACAAACAATGTACACCACTGTAGATAAAAGTGAAATTCATAAATGTAAGGGTTATTATTATTTATTAAAGTTGTCTCATGTTAATGTGATTGCCCCACAGAAAATCGCGTGAATGAGACAACATCGCCATCACGTCAAAGAATACACCGAAATGACATGGAATAAACTGCCGACTTTTGCCATTTTATATATATATATATATGTGTGTGTGTGTGTGTGTGTGTGTGTGTGTGTGTGTGTGTGTGTGTGTGTGTACCGAAATGACATGGGATATATGTAAATTGCTTGTTTAGAAAATTGTGGTATATTCAGTGGAGTTTTCAAATCATACAATGCTTGCCAATGAAATATTTAAGAACGTTGGTAATTTTTAGGAATTCATTATGAAGAGCAGATAACTCATCTGGTATTAGAGATGAGTTATCTGCTCTTTATAATGAGTGTGTCATTACAAGAGCGTTCCTGCGGGATTAATGTAAATATATTTTGTTAATTACTTCTTCCAAAAATTACTGCAATAAAATTAAATCAATAAACCTTTTATATTTTTAAGGAATAATGCCCATTGGTGTATACATTCATTTAACATTTAACATCAAAAACTAATTTTCGAAAATTTTTCACATAAGGAGGGGGGGGGGGTTGCTTGGAACGGCTCATTTCACTTTACCATCTATATTACTGCAATAGGAGTATTTAATTGGGGACTGAAGTTATTGTTAACTTTAGCGTTTCATCTGTATAATATTTAGATAGACAAATCATGTCACATGTGCGTAGGGGGTATGCATCATTGTCTGGTTATGACAGGCTAATGAAAAATCACATTACCCCCGTCTTTTCCATACTTGTTTTTCGTATTGGTGTAGTAAAAAAAATTTAGGACTCATAATTACAAGTCATTCATACATGTCACAGGTGTTTGTGGACAGGACTTCTGGTAACCCCCCCCCCTTTCTTGTAATTTTTAAATGTCCAGTTCCTTGGGTTTTTCAGGTGTACTTTTAATAAAATATGAAACTTCAATGTGTTTATATTTCAATGAAATACACAAATTTCGCATAGACACCGTTTTTAAAAATGTCACATCACCGATCATATTATGACCGTGATGTGACATTCGAAATTTGTGAACTTTATTGAAATATTAACATTTTGAATTTACATGTTATATTACCCCGTGGGGATCCGGGTTGTTAGAATAGATCCTCAGTATCCCTTGCTTGTCGTAAGAGGCGACTAAATGGGGCCATCCTTCGGATGAGACCGCAAAGACCGAGGCCCCATGTAACAGCACATGTGGCACGTTAAAGATCCCTCCCTGCTCAAAGGCCATAAGCGCCGAGCATAGGCCTAAATTTGCAGCCCTTCACCGACAATGGTGACATCTCCATACGAGTGAAAGATTCTCGAGCGGGACGTTAAACAATATTTAATCAATTCAATCAATCATACATATTTTATTAAGAATACATCCGAAAAACCCAAGGGAATGAACATACAGAAAAAAATACAAGAAGTCCTGCCCACAAGCGCCTGTGATACATACAGGTGTTGTTGCACAAATCATGCTATGAGCAGGTGCCACCTTCTTCCTTTGATTTTCTCTATTTGGGCTAAATTCGCACCACCCACACATCAGCAGAGTACCGTGCGAGGGGATTTAGACACTGTGCACAACCAAGAACCTGTCTGCCCTTCCTAAAAATCTACCTCTCATCTGGGGTCATCCCCCACCCCACCCCGACTACATACCTTTTTCTGGACCCTGTAGCTTTTAGTCTGAATTTCTTCAGCAACTGACCGCGTGTCTTAGTTTCGTATTTTCACCCATCTTTATACCAGGCATCATGGTGATACCTACATGTTGCACATCATTTTTTATTAAGCACTCAGCTACACTTGTCATGTATCCTAAAATTATTCTACAAATGTAATGTCACTTCAGATATGGGTTATTTCCATTTTTAAGAAAGTTGGGGCCTAAAGCTAGCCAAACTTTCCCTAGCCTGGTTCCCGAGGCCTTCCGACTGTGCTTGTGCTTGCACAATCGGAAGGTCTCGGGAACCAGGCTAAACTGTTACCTACGTAAACATCATTATTGTTGTCAATTTGAACTGCGTTTGTTTCGGGTTCACTTTATTTCACTGTTTGCTCACGAAAAACAAAAAGGGTGTTCGGTTTTTCTGTGGATTCAAGACTATTTTTGCTGATTCACACAACTAGTAATGTATTTAAGTGGTGTTGAGGTGATAAAGGAAATAGAGTCTAGACATAACAGACAAGCAAACACCCCAAACATAGACTCCTTTTAAAGTCGTTTATCTTCTGCTTGAATAGACTACTAACTAATATTGCTGTCTAAAAGATATCTCAATTAAAGTATGACTTCACAATTAACTCTTCATCTTATAGGAATGTACACATGCATATCGTCAGCGCAGTCCGGTCTGATAAAAAGAAGTGATTTCTTCATACCTTCTGCGGCCTGATACCTTTGACGCTTGCGTACCTTCTGCGGCCTGATACCTTTGACGCTTGCGTATCTTCTGCGGCCTGATACCTTTGACGCTTGCGTATCTTCTGCGGCCTGATACCTTTGACGCTTGCGTATCTCCTGCGGCCTTCTGCGGCCTGATACCTTTGACGTTTGCGTCAAGTTGCTTTCCTGTTTACCAAGGGGGTGGGGGTGGGGAGTATTTTATTAGGCGGGAGTTCCTATTGTACTTGCTTTGATGACCTTTCTACGTCACAGAGGTCATTATGTTTTAATAAGAGAAGTATTGCATAGTTTTAAACTAGTGAATATTTACCGGTAAAATAGAGTCAGTCACGGACACGAAATCTAACATTTTATTCGATTACAAATTAAATGATTTGCATCTTTTTCTTCCCGCAAGTGAATTCGTTAATTTATCAAATATCATTGAAGACTGACTTTTGTTAAGGTCTATGCAGTTATTATTTTATCTATGATATTTTAAGCTTCATTAAAAAGTAATACAAGTACAAAAGAAGAAAAAAAACAGGCCATTAGCTACAGACACAATAACATCTGTCCGCCTTTCCTAGATACGAGTCCATGACGTGTGTGTGAAGGAAGTAGTTCATAAAGCTCGTGTAATATTCAAGACCCGGGCCCACGAGCAGGTATTATGCAGTCACAGATATAACGTATACACATACAATGATTTCAACATTTTATTAAGAAAACAATCATCACTAAAATGTACGTCAAATGATCTGTGAAATGAATCGTGTCAAAATAAACACGAGAGGATTTATCGAGAATTTGAATTCTCTTTTCTACAAATTATTCTATAATAATAATTCATTTATTCAAAGTATTATTTCAGATTTCTGCACTTATTTAACTAGTTCTAAAGTTTTTTAGTAGTATAAACCTAATGGAAACATTTAACCAAATATTGGTCGTGAATTTTACTTGCTTTCACTCGTAAAGTATCAGCGTTTATCAGAACTCTCCGCAATAAGATAAACGAATGTATAACGATGGAATACCGTACCATTCTTCGACTAGACTTTTTGAAATCATAGACAGTTTCTGCTTCTACAAAAATGGGGGAGGGGATATTCATATCTAGTGATCGGTCTTTCAAAAAATTACTTTGTTGAACACTATTCTGATTTTATGCACAAGTACTCTGAAGTTGAAATTAATTAGGTGCTGGAGTTCCTCATTGACAATTTCTTCGTGGTCTTGATCAGGTCTGTTGGAATTCCCATGCACGGATTTTGCTCTTTTGTTAGCACCTATTTTTATATTCTTATACACAGGATTTATTATATATCTCGACGATGTTTTATCTATTAATAATAATCATTTTCATTCATTCCAGTGAACTGGAAATAATAGACACCGCCGAGTCCTCCACGTCTGCTTTGTACTTAGCTCATTTTATTGAAAATAGATATTACCGGCAAACTAATAATTCAACTCTTTGACGAACGAAATGACTTCAGTTTCTCCATCGTCAACTTCCCATATTTATGTAGCAATGGTGCATTATTTCCTGCATAAAAATTATGGTGCTTATGGTACTGTTCTGCATATGATCATTGTTATTTTTAAATCGAGGCTGTTTACTGACAAACAAGTTGGAATTACAGGAGTTTCAACATTCTCGTTTAAAGTCAGCATTTTGCAATTTCTATGGTCGTTAAAACGATCTGGTTTGCCAATACAACCTGCTACTGGGCCAAAATGCTGTCAGACGTATTTCATACCAATTGTTAGGCCGTTCTTGGCACACTGACTTTGACTACGAATTACTCCATTTATCTGATCTAGATATACGGCTCAGGACTGGCGTGACCAGTCGACAGGGGATGTTTACTTCCCCCAGGCACCTGATCCCACGTCTCGTATATTCAGGGGTCCATTTGCCAAACACTCGAACTTGTATTCCTCATGAGATTTATCACTGTTGATTATCTTCAGCTTTTTTGTAAATAATTGTGATAAAAATTTCGAAATTTTTAACTCAAAAGTGCTGTGAAGAAAGGGTAACGTTATCATTTAGCGGCGAAAGCAAATGCCACTGTTATATCACAGGCGGCGTAATGGTTAAAGAGATTTATTGTTGTACGAGGGCGAGTCAATAAGTATCCAGCCTATCCCATTTCCGATTAAGACGGTCACAATTTTCATGCCTTGTTTCAATGTATGTTTTATACCTGGGTACAACTTTCCACGCGTATAGAGTCATTCTTTAATAAGATATTGAATGTCAAACATGGCTAGTGATGCAAAGGCATGCTTTTCATCTAAAGTGGAGTACCGTGCTGTAATCTGGTACTTGTATTTTAAAGGTAAAACAGGCAAGGAAATACACGGCGAGTTAGCCGATATTTATGGGTCTTCTGCACCATCTTATTATTAGGTTAAATTCTGGGTAGTGGAATTGAAGCGCGGTAGAAAGTCTTTAGAAGATTAAGGCAGATCTAGACACCCACTGAAAGACACCGACGAAGAAATGTGTATCAAAGTTCGGGATACTCTGATAGTTGATTCAGGTGGAAGAAATGGCGCAGGCATTAAGCATTTCACATTGTAGCGTTTTAACAATCTCACATGATCGTTTAGGTATGTGGAAGCTAATAACCCGTTGGGTCCCCAAATCCCTTAGCAATGAGCAAATGGCAACCAGAGTATAAGTATGCAGCTCCTTGTTAAAACGTATTACCCCAAAAGAAGATTTTCATGTGCGTCTGGTGACTGTAGATGAGACTTGGACATTATTATGAGCCAAAGAATAAAACTCCGAGTCGTCAGTGGGTAGGACGGCGGTCCCCGAGGCCAAAGAATTTCAGGATCCAACCATCTGCTGGCAAGGTGATGGCCACAGTATTTTGGGACGCAAAAGGCGTTATCATGTTGGACTTTTTACCCAAGAGAAGTATAATATCTGGGATGTACTATGCAAACTTGCTAGACCAGCTGAGAACCACCATCCGTGAAAAACGTCGAGGTAAACTCTCTAGAGGTGTATTGCTGCAACAGGACAAGGCGAGAGTCCACACTTGCAAAGTTGCAATAGATGCTGTAGAGCAAAACGGGTATGAATTAATACTGCATCCTGCATATTCGCCTTGCCTAGCTCATAGCGACTTCTTCCTATTCCCAAACGTGAAAAAGGATATACGTGGATGTTATTTCCGGTCTGACGAAGAAGTTGTAAAGGTAGTTGAGGAGTGGGTCAATGGAAAGGACCCTGACTTTTTCAATTCCGGACTGATGGCACTTGAACACCGTTGGTCTAATTGCATCACACTAGAGGGCAATTACATCGAAAGAGAATAGGTGGATCTCAACTGGAAATAAGTTAGGCTGGTTACTTATTGACTCGCCCTCGTATATATTTATTGTCATGCTCAACATCCCGATTTTACTGATTACCTCTTTACATTACAATGTTTTGCCTACATTGTCTTTTCCTGTTGCCATTTCCTCAAGTCATGAATGCTGTGCAGGTGTAAACAATGTGCATGACTTTTGATAAATATAATAAGTCTGTTTTAGCGGTTATAATTCCGAAATAATAAAAAAAAAATAAAAGTAGAATGTAAATATAAAAAAACGAATTTCAGTTTGGAAAATACATGAGGATATGAACTACAACGCTTCTCGACAGCATACTTTTCCTGAAGCTCTAATCTAAAGATTTTAAAAGTTTACTTGCTAAAATTTCGTAATTTTTTCTTTATATTGATATGTAAATGTCAAGTATACAAGGAACTATTGTTATTTTTACTGTATAGCAATTTGAAAAGTTTATCACGAATTGGTTTGCACATCACTTTTACAATATTGGCAACAAACATAAAAAAAAAACTATCCATTACCGGTACTTGTGCGTATGTGCCATTTCTCTGATTTTTTTTTTTTTTTTTGCTAACAACCTTGCTGCAATTTAGTTGACAATTTAGTTGACAGTTTAGCTGACAATTTAGTTGACAATTTAGTTGACAGTTTAGCTGACAATTTAGTTGACAATTTAACTGACAGTTTAGTTGGAACGCGTTTTGCTCTTTACTTGATGCATATCATATTTCTATACATTTTATTGCCTGTAGCTGTAGCTTTTTTTCTCCCTATACAAAATAAATATTGTTTTTAGACCTTGGTTATATTTACTTGATATTCAAAGAGTCCTTCGATTGATAGTTAGTCAATCTAACATTGGTACCGTGTTTGTCCCTAACAAGAATATGGTCCATATTGATTATTGGGTCAAAGGTCAAACCACTTCAATATGGAAAAATATCTTAAGAGGCATTCAGCAGTAAGTAAACGTGAGACAGTGGTTGATCTTTGTGGTTTTTATTGATTTTCAGGTCACAAAGTTAAAGGTCAAGTTGAAGTACAATTTTGTTCTTGCAAACATGCATCCGCCTATCAGTACTCTCAGTACTTTGATGATCCTTATAGGCACTACCCTCCGTGGGGTGTTGCCGGGTGCCCGCCACTCCACTTTCTCACCGGTATGAACGCAGTGACGGCGGAGTTCGGGGTCCAAGCTCAACGGGTAGCAGTTTTTTACTTCAAATTTATCAAGCTATAGTAGTGTCGTAGGTGGTTACAGTGTAGGGCGGGGGCGGGGTGAGGGTGTGAATGAAAAGAAAGAGGCAATGCAAAGGGTATGGACCCCTTCATCTGAAAACTTGAGGTGTACGTGACATATTGTATACAAGATACATGTACCTGTTTATATGTTGAAAAGGACTTCAATTTTAAGATAAAAAACAACACACACACACACACACACACACACACACACACACACACACACACACACACAAATTGAGAACGTTAACGTGCATACATAATTATGTCATCTACACGATTCACATTCCGTTATTAAGAAATTAATAAGACATAGCATTTTTTTATCCATATATTCGTGTTCGATGTATATGAGTTCTAGTTTATTTTCCTCTATCGTGAATTATTTGTCGAAAGATACATCTTTATAATTATCCAGATATATAAGATACCATTACTTGTGTTTGTTTCTCTTTTTTAGACTTTGTTTCTTCGTTAGTGGAGCACGTGTAGTCAGATCAGGGATATTTTGCTGTTTGATTGAATTATTTCTGTCACGCCTCTGGATTGACGGTGAAAAGTCTCCTCCATCTTCAATTTTATCCTACAAACAGATGGCGCAAAATATATAAATATTGGTATATCTATGTTTACCACAAGCATGTCATGGAGCAAATGTGATGAAATTTTCATCGTACATAGTGATATGAAATCAGATAGTTCCAAAAGGTTAAGTTTTTTTGTAGTAATTTTAAAATAATTGACATAATTTGTCATGCGCAAGAAACAATACCTGGAAAACCATGTATATTTCATGAGTATATTGCATAAACTCAAAAATTAACTTCATGTAAATCTGCTAATTCAATGAACGTAAAAATTAACTCTGATAATATTTCCCTAGGTGACATGCACAGCCCATTGTGACAGTATTCATTGTATATTTCTCTGACGAGCGCCGCGGGCGGACGCATTCATCATTAAAAGACGAGGAGGTTTCTTTTGTTTTGTTTTAGAGAGCTTTTGTGCTTGGGAGTGGGGGAAACTAAGCACCACGGGCAGAACAGAAGATTACCACTGATTGTAGTGGGGAGGGTGTGGTTTAATTACATTTATTAGGGAAAAATCCTCTCCACCATGTTTTGGAATTTTGAACAGAATACGGAATTAGGCGGTTGAAGTGATCAATATGGAACTGTGTGAAAACGGATTACAGGTAATTTTCACGTTCAGTAACATATGTGTATTATTATGATTGTAAATTTTGATACATTGTCTATAATTTTGAACAATTGGGAGTAGGATTCAGCTATTGAAAATGTGAAAATCAGAATCAATGATTTTTCTGTTGTCATTTATATAAAATTCTAACGTAAAATCAGGAAGATTAAATTTCAACACCTCGCTAATGCTTAAAGATTTATACATACAAAGTTTTATTATAAATTTATCTGTGGTCTGGACACAAATTCTAAACTGTCAGTCGTTGTCATGTTTATCACGAACCGTCCTGCGCATAGAGGCATTTTTTACTAACGTGGTATATATTTATGATTTATAAATAGCAACTATTTCAGTCTTTTTGTTTTTCCTCGTACAAAATACTAGTATTGCATTTTCATACAGCATAAAAAGACATATCTGAACGATTTTTTTTAGGCATGAGTGACAATGACCGCGAGTTGGTTATCAAGTAAGCGAAACAAAAACACTTGATTTGTAATAAATTTCCCCGCATGTCTCAACAGAAGACAACGATAATTTAATGACGGTAATACATAAAAACATGACATAAGCTGAGCGCCCTCTTTCGTGTGTAACATGGAACATACAAAAGAAAGACACCAGCCCTGGTTGTGTATAAAATCTTGTTAAAAATTAAAATACATCGGTCTGTTTCCGCTTCTAATGAATCGGTAATCTTGAGTATTTCTGCTGTATGACTCAAGGTCGAAGGTCAAGGTTATGATAATTGTAATTTGTGTTTCGCGAAGGACTCGGGTCACAAAATACATATTGTATACACATATATCTAAAATAGCACATCAAATCGATAGCTAACCCCCACATCTTATAGATTTCGGTTGGTTCGTTGTATAATGTTTAGCACTCCGCTTAATTTTTTACTCATGTATTGCCGATGAAGGGAACAGGTCTTGTCTTCCGGATAGTAAAAAAAAAAAAGAATATAAATCCTCTTTAAAACGCCTTTGAAGTGATTTTGATAACGGTTTCGACACGTTTTAGCAATCTAAGTAACACTCCCTACAGATAGTATCAAATCAATACAAGGGACGAAAGTCACCTCTAGTTATAATACCCCCACTCAGTTCAACACCCGTTTTTCTAACTTAAAGAGACACTACAGCTCATTTTCCACATTTTAATGTAGCTCTTTTTAAAACATGTATCGATGAAATATCCCCGTGGGGATCCGGGTTGTTAGAATAGATCCTCAGTATCCCTTGCTTGTCGTAAGAGGCGACTAAATGGGGCGGTCCTTCGGATGAGACTGCAAAACCCGAGGTCACAGCAGGTGTGGCACGTAAAAGATCCCTCCCGACCGAAAGGCCATAAGCACCGAGCATAGGCCTAAATTTGCAGCCCTTCACCGGCAATGGTGACGTCTCCACATGAGTGAAAGATTCTCGAGCGGGACGTTAAACAATATCTAGTCAATCAATCAATCGATGAAATAATGACAATAATAGCGATAATGATAATTCCGAACATAAGGAATGCATTAATTTGCTCTCAACTAGATTTAAAGATCATCCGGAATTCAATGGTTTCTTCATGCTGATTTAGACATTTTACATCACGTGATTTAGTATGACAACACACGTGTTGTGTAAAAACTTCTTTAAACGTTAAATAAATTTACCTCTTAAAGGGATCCACACTCGCTTCTCGAGAATGGGATTATTTGGATTATTTCCCTTTATATATATATATATATATATATATATATATATATTTGCTTTCAATTAAGTAATTATAAATCATTATTATTACAGAAAACCTTTTATGTCCCTATTAATCAATCAATGTTTTAAAAAAAAACACGCCACGTGTTTTGATAAAAATAGCACTTACTTTTAAAGTGTGTGTCTCGTGGCTAGAGGATCATAGCGATATCCCTAAGTAAATTTTAGTTCGCGTATGTGTTGTATCTCGTTCTATTTTAACCCTTTTCTCTCATAATCTGTCAAAATTCTGTACGCTTCCTCTCACGGTATTGTTTACCGTCCGTGCGCATGTGTCCGAAGACGGAAAAAGGAAGTCTCAATGTTGTTAAAAACGGGCCTTTATAAACTATCAATTTTTCCATTTAAACGAGAATTTTGAACATTAAATGTGTGTTATTTTCACAAAGTTTATACATTCAATTATGCAACAAAATTAGAGAAAGCTCTGGGAAAATTGTCTTTAAACTATGAATTTATTGAATTATCGTGGTAAGTTTCGTTGCGTCTATGATTTTCCTAAATGATGTATTTGTCGCCGGTCGACATACGTTCAAGCAAGCGAAACACATGTATACAATCTCATCAATTTTGAGGATCATCTCGTCAAAAAGGTCTGGCAGGAATGATATGTGCATATGATTATACGTATGTAAATACAATCTGCCAACAAAAAAATATGTTCAAAGATACTAAGGTATATTTTATTAATTAGTGATAATATGCAATCATTTAAAGTCACTTTCATGGTTATCACAATATTGTTTTGTCAGCGATTTTAAACATTTTGAACGAAAGAGAACTTGGATACTCAGTGACTTAAACACCCCCCCCCCCCCCCCGGTGCAGTGTTATCAGTCTAACTTTTCTTAGGTTTTCAAATTTCCATTCAGTTGTATTTGTATTAACAGCAACAATTGAAAACATGGGACTTAAAATAAGATGTTGTTTATTTCCCGTCCCCATTCCGACACACCATTTTGAGAGTAGAGAGGTGATTAAGTACGTATATAGGTATATATATATATATATATATATATATATATATATATATATATATATAGGTAAGTAAGTAAGTACTGTAGGTAGCTACGGTACAGGAATATCTGAAAGAATCTGGGCTCGATGTCTTAGATCATCCCACATACAGCCCTCACCTGTGACTTTTGGTTGTTCCCAAGACTAACGGAAATGCTGGCAGGGCACCGTTTTGAATCCCGTTGTTGTATAGGTAGTGCGGTCTACCAGTGTATGCAACATATACCTAAAGAGGAGTACCGTGCGGCTTTCCGGAAATGGGTAGATCGGTGTAAAATGTGTGTTGAGGCAGACGGGGCATATTTCGAAGGTCTTAGATAAATAAAATTTTGTTATTTCAAGCGGTTTTAAAAAGACCGCCCTACTCTACGAACTTAAAAAAGTGTCCCTCGTAACATGACAAATATGCATTCTAATAGATTTTATGTCACTTCAACTCATGAACTTTTTTTTATAAAAACAAGATGGTAAAATGAGAACAAAATAATCTCGCCCCTATACATATTGTCAAAGCGCGACATGTGCATAAATAGACCAACGCTGAAACGGACAAAAGTTTGGGTAATTAATTAATCCAAAGGACAGACATTCGCGGAATACTGACGTACACCTTTTGTTGTATCTAAACATCCTGCTCGCGTTCTTTTGTCGACTCGCCAAATAAAGCCAACATCCTTTATTCACGTCATTTTATATACAATGTAATTATCTTCATTGAAGATGATAAACATTGCTGATTATGTTATACAATTGTCTTTATTTGTCTTTTTGAATAAGTCTGTATTTAATCAATAGTGATCATTGACCTGTGCATCTCAGAACTACGGCTGGGAAGACGGGATATTAGAAGTAAAATAATCATGGATGAGATTTGACTTCAATTTCATCATCTTATTCCAGTGCTAGGAATTTGCACAATTTTGGTAGTATCGCCAGTAGTTTGATCGTTGAGGCGTTAGGTAATTCTTTTGGAGACTGTATAGTTGTTAATAAAAACAACACAAATCAGCACCAATCGCAACTTCTCGGGTCTTTTCGGTAAGCTCGGGAAAGACTTCGATTGATTGATTGATTGTTATACGTCCCGACGAGAAATTTTCACTCATATTGAGACGTCACCAGCTGTAGGTGAAGTACCACAAATTTAGACCTATGCTTAGCGCTCAGGGCCGTAGCACTGGGGGTTCATTAACGTGCCAACGCCTACCGTGACACGGGACCTCCGTTTTTAAGGTCATATCCGAAAGACCCGTGAATATAATTTTTAAATGCCGAGCGTTTGATGAAGGAACAATCACTACATGTGTTTACGTCTTAGGTTTGACGCGGCCACTCAGGGCTTGAACTCACGACCTCCTGGTTAAGAAGTGAACGCTCTTACCACAGAGCTACCACGACTGAATGTATTACATTCACCGGAAGTATGAAATTTGTTCAATCTGAACGCTCCCAACTACTGTGTAGGTCTTGTCGTCATCAACATGCTTTTAGACCTACTATAGTGAAATCTCATCGTTTCTAGCAACTGCTTTTTGCATAAAAGGACAATAAATAATTTCCTATCGTAGTATTTTGATCTAATGAAAAGATTACCATAATACATAGGAGGTTGTTTTTCCGCTTGCTGAAGAGCCCCGAGATTATGCAATTGAAATCAACACGGGGTACGTCATGACGATGTTTCAATTTATTTCAAACTTAGTCGGAAGCGAACATCGGTAAGTTTTTTGTGGAATTCTCAAAATTAAAATCCGTTGATAATTATCGAAAAACCAAGATGAGACTCATCACTGCAGCATGAATTTATTAACGTAGTTTTATGTGTCCAAATATTGATCTACTAGAATCTGCCAACTATATGTTTAATTTTGGAAGCATAATAATAACTGTACAATCTGGATTATCTCCCTTTTGCTTGTAAGTCTGATCAATTTAATGGTTTCGAATGTCACCTTCCACTAATGGACACGAATTACATACTCGCTTATTCTGGTTGCTAGATTAAGTTTCATTATACGTAGATCTTTTTTTTTTTTCAATCGTAGAGATTTAACGAGTCTGCCCTCTTCAATTAGAAATAAATCATTGTCATCATGGGCTCTCGTATTCCCGTCAATCACATGCCTACAAACAAAAAACAAAAAAAAAACCAAAAAAAACAAGATGATACATTTATTCAGTTTGGTTCTTGCAAGTAAAACGACTCCGGGGTTATTTTTTTTAAATATTCATGTTAGTTAAATTCATATATAAATCACATCGATTTAGACGGGGAAGTCTGGCTGCATTATCTGCTGTACTGCAATTACAGAAATTTTCTGATGCGCATTTTCAAATTAGTTTTCAAAATTATTTTCTTATTTCTCGTTTTAGCTCACTGGTTAAATTTTTAAAAAATCTGGATGATGTGGAGTTCATGCAGGAGGTAAGAGCTGGTTTGAAATTTATAGAAAATCAAAAATAAGTTCTACAACTTACAAGTTTCTAATAAGCTGCAGTTGAAATAAAGCGTTAATCTATCATATAAATTTATAAACGTTTAATTGCTGTTTTTATTTTGACGTTCAGATACAGTGGCGGATCTAAGGGGAGAGTTATAGGGGTTGAAAAACCTCCTTTAGTTGAATATTTTTAACAAAAAGATAGTAATTTTAGTCATTTAGGGATCGTAACCCCTCCTGTTGTCTTTGGCGGGAAAAGGTACAAACATGGGTCGTAATCCATCCTTGAAAATTCTGGATCCGCTACTGGGATTATTCGATATTGTAAAAGTTTCCATGAATTATTCTGTTTTGTGGGCTAACTAGACTTCCAAGAGAGAATCTAAATTCATATTACATGCCCCGTAAAAGGTGCCACTAATTGATGTTCATGACACAGTTACTCAATACCAAGTTAAAACTCAGTCGCAACGTCTCATTTCTTTCCGGCTAGCTCGTGAAAGGCGCTAATTTTTCCACATGCCGGAAAGACCCGAGAATGAACGATTGAGTTAACTTACGAACATTTAATTTGTGGAACTATGGTCTGAAATTTTGCGCGTCCATATTATTCCTGTTCTATATATAGAATCGGAAACTTGGTGCACTACAATCCAATGCATTCAGGTGAGATGATAACGCTCAATAGTACTAACTAGTAAATCAATTTGGCATCAAAGAATTAACATGAAGGCAAAGCATTCCTATCGTATCGTGGGGATATATTGATGAAATAAATTTCAACTTTGAAAATACACGTGGATATAAACTGCAATGCTTTACGTCAGCACACTTTTCGTGAACACGATTATTTACATTCTACTTTCATTTCTGTCGGAATTTCCAGCTGTTTTAAAAAACGTATTATATTTATCTTACGGGCATTGTTCTGAATTAAAGCATTCATGAGGAAATGGTCATCATTACATTTTCCAAAGGTATCAAAGGCAAAAACACTGGAAATGTAAATGTTTATTTTCATTGAAACTTGTCTCTTTTTTCTGTCCATCCTTGTTTTTCCTTTTAAAAAAAAAAATTTATTGTATTCTATTACTGTGCATCAGAGAAATGCTTATCTAATGATACTCTATAGATTTCGCGAAAACATGAAATATTTCATCTCTTACCGACCCATAGGTCAAGATGTTGTTTTACAAGATAGTTAAAAAAAACCACACTCAAAATTAAGACCGTGTTTACACACACACACACACACACACACACACACACATATATATATATATATATATATATATATATATATATATATATATATATATATATATATATATATATATACCAGTCTACAAATACACAGACTTACCAGGGCAGTCTCATATGAAATTGGATTATTAGTGCTTTAGCCTGTTTTGAAATTATCATTTACATTCTGATGAACTGTAATGAATCGAATGGTTGTGTTGGTTTGTAGGTATTTCTGGATCGTGGTACTGGTCGTGATATTATACACAATATCACTTATGGTGAGGATGAAAGTACATTCAAATGATGGCATCGCAGGATTATACAAAGAACTTGATCTTCGAGCCTCAATGTTGGACACAAAATCTGCACCAAAATGCCAAAAGAAAATTAATGTGGCTTTTCTTAAAGTCCACAAAGCAGGCAGCACAACAATTATGAATATTTTTATACGATTCGCTCTGAAGAATGATCTCAACTTGGTGTTACCAAGAAGGAGTAACGGCACGGGATTTAATTACCTGGGGTACGGGAAAACTCTTGACGAGAGCAGTATTGTTCCCCTTCCAGGAAACGAAACCTATAACATCCTGTGTAATCATGTGGTGTACAATAAGGAGGCGTTCGATTCTGTCATGCCTAAAGATTCTGTGTATGTTGCCATTGTAAGGGAACCTAAATCTCACTTTATATCGGCGGCATCCTATTACGGATTTATTCCGTTTCTTAGAAAAGTCAATCCTCAATTTGGTAATATCAGCGCGGGTGCAATTCTAGACACGTTTTTGCGACAGTTTGTAACGGACAGGAATAACTCCCAGCGCAGATTGGCGTACGTAAATAACAGACAATCATTCGACTTCGGGATACCGACTTCTCTATTTAGGAACAAATTCTTTATCAATAAGTACATTGAAAAACTCGATAGTGAATTTCCCCTGGTAATGTTGATGGAATATTTTGACGAATCGCTGGTTCTTATGAAGCGATATCTGTGCTGGGATTTTGAGGAAATTATTTATGTTCCTCTGAACATCAACAAAGGGAAAAAGAAAAATCCTGTTCAACTGTCACCCAATTCAGAGAAGTATCTCCATTATTTTGATTACGCAGACTTTCAATTATACGACCATTTCAAAAATCGCTTTATGGAACAAATGAATTTAGAAGGATCGGATTTTCTGGACGAAGTGAACACTTTTAAGAAGATCAAAGGTCAAGTGACGTCATATTGTCAAAGCAGACCCTCTTCAAATCATACTCTAAATCTGGAGGCTACTAGGTGGAATTCAAAGTTTAAAGTGACGTCAGAGGACTGCAAAGAAATGATGTTACCGGAATTAGCAATGATGCGAATGCTCATAAACTCCGCTAACGCTCGCTATCATGATTGGTTAAGAGTGCGTGAGTTTACTCATTCTTCATGAGAGCGATCGGTTAAGGGATGATGAAACTGACGTCAAAATTCCACATACAGAAATTGAAGTAAGAAAAGTGGCTCTGTTTTAAAACTTTAAGCGAATGGTTTAAAATTCAATATTTAGAAATTTTTAAACAAATTAGCACCAATACTCAACATTATAGCAGTTTGTAATGTCACAAATAATTATATTCGTTGTTACAACTTTTAACGGAGACAGAAGCTGCCATTCTTGAAATTCTAACTCTGCCAGTAAATTTCACCGAATTACGGAAACCTGTGTTTCGTCTCAGATTCCATCACGGTTTTAATGTTTAGTGCGTAGTGGGGTGGGCAATAATGCGGGATTTCTTTTAAATGAAATCCTTCATTGCATAGCGGTCGGGTGTTTTAAAGACTCAAGAAAATAAAGACGAAAGACCCTGTACTGTGATTTCAAATATATATATATATATATATATATATATATATATATCGTTATTTTTTGTAGCCTTCGATATGAAATGCCAGAAATTTAATCTAATAACTTTAAAATGCGCATATATTTCGTAACTTCTTTTTCTGGAGAGTTCTAAAATTTTATGGTTCCGGTATATGACATTGGAATGTACTGTGACATTGTCTTTCATACTGTATATGTTAGACTTACCTATATACATGTTCTATGTACAGGTATCTTACCTATATACATGTTCTATGTACAGGTATCATTACCTATATACATGTTCTATGTACAGGTATCATTACCTATATACATGTTCTATGTACAGGTATCATTACCTATATACATGTT